>MU223362.1:1000154-1037812 GCA_018584345.1 Thuja plicata | reverse complement strand
GTACCTATAGTAAAATACTTCAGAATCTTTGGCAGCAAGTGCTACATCAAGAGAGATGATGGTGTTGGTAAGTTTGATGCTAGAAGCGATGAAGGTATTTTCCTTGGTTACTCTACTAAAAGCAAAGAATACAGATGTTTTAATTTGAGATTAAAGAAGATAATTGAAAGTACTCATGTAAAGATTGATGAGAAGTTCATGGTTCTAGAGAGGTACTATGAATATGCACCTATGATCGAGGATGAACCCAGGCCTAGTAGTAAAGACACTGTTATTGAAGAAATGTTTGATTGTATTGATGTATCATGTAATGAACCTAAATCAAGCAAAGAAGTATCATAGATTACAGATGAGGATGTCACACCAAAAGTTCCAAAATTCACATCTAGATACCATTCAAAAGATGATATCATTGGAGATTAGAGCAGTAGTGTTTTGATTAGATCTAAAGAAAAAAGTTTAACAGTGGATGAAGAGGTATGTTTAATTTCATAGATTGAACCTTTAAGTGTTGAATATGCTTGCAAGGATTCTAATTGGCAGAAAGCAATGGAAGAAGAATGAGATCAAATAATAAAAAATGATACATGGGAATTGGTTCCTAGACCTAGTGACAAAAATGTGATTGGAACAAAGTGGGTATTCATGAATAAGATGAATGAAGATGGTACAGTGGTCAAAAAAAAAAGCAAGACTGGTGTGTAAAGGATATGCACAGAGGGAAGGAATAGATTACACTGACACATTTGCCCCTATGAGCAGACTAGAAGCCATTAAGGTATTCTTGGCCTATGCAACATTCAAAAACTTTAAAGTATACCAAATGGATGTCAAATCAGCCTTTCTGAATGGTGACTTGAAGGAAGAAGTCTACATAGAAAAGCTTGAAGGATTTAATCTATCTGATAAACCAGACATGGTATGCAGATTAAAGAAAGCACTCTATGGACTTAAACAGGCTCCAAGAGCTTGGTATGAGAGACTAGATGGTTATCTTACCAAGATTGGATTCAAGAAAGGAGCAACAGATTACAACTTACTCATAAGAGAGATACCTGATAGATTATTACTTGTTGCCATATTTGTTGATGACATTATCTTTGGAGGTAATGAGAAGCTTAGTGCAAAATTTGCAAAAAAAATGCAGAATGAATTTGAAATGAGCATGATTGGTCCTATAAAATATTTTTTGGGATTGAATGTAAAGAAGATAGATAAAGGAATATTCATAAATCAGTCTAAATATGTGAAAGAAATATTGAAGACTTTCAAGATGGAAGACTGTAAGCTGGTATGCACTCCTATGATAACAACAAGCAAGCTTTCTAAAGAAGATGATTCCACAACAGTTGATAAGACATTGTACAAGTCTATGATTGGAAAAATTATATATCTTACTCAATCTAGACCAGACAAATCTAATGCAGTTGGCATTGTTGGTAGATTTGCAGCTGAACCCAAGTAGAATCACCTAATGGAAATAAAGAGAATATTTAGATATCTAAAGGGAACTATAGACTATGGTTTATGGTATTCTAAATTAGAGAATGTACAACTTCATGTATATACAGATGCAGAATGGGCAGGTTGTATTGATGATATGAAGAGTACTTCAGGAGGAGCAGTATTTCTTGGAGATAGGTTGGTTTCTTGGATAAGCAAGAAGCATAATTGTATCTCTCAGTCAACAACAGAAGCTGAATATGTTGCAACAACATTGAATTGTTCAACAATGATTTGGATCAAGCAGATGGTTAAAGATTTTGGTATTCAGGTTGATTATCCTATTGTTATTCACTATGATAACACTAGCACTATCAACATGTCCAAGAACCCTGTGATGCACGCAAAGACAAAACACATTGAGATCAAATACCATTTTCTTAGAGAAAAAGTTGTAGACAAAGAAGTAAAATTGGACTATGTGAGCACTAAAGAACAGTTGGCAGATATTTTCACAAAGCCTTTATCAAAAGATACTTTTGAGTATCTCAAGGAGAAGTTGGGAGTAATTCCCTTTCCTGAGTCTAATTAGATAAAGCAGCAAGTACATCAGTCCATAGTGACTAATGAATGGTTGACTACTCTATTTCTGGAGTAGTACCTATGCCTAATTATTTATGGCACGCTTTGCCATTGATGTCAAAGGGGGAGTATGTAGTAAGGGGGAGCATATACTCTGGGGGAGTATATAATCATGTAACTTAAAAAAATAGATAGAGGAGCTACAGTAGTGTAGAGGTATCTTTGATGAGGATATAAGAAAGTTTGCAAAAAGAAAGAGGACACCATGTGCCGAAGATGTTTTTAATATCATATTTTGCCATCAATGTCAAAGCGGGAGATTGTTGGAGATTTACTTCTTACAGCTAGTTAATTGTATGTTTGTCATTGATGACAAGATATAATATACAACAATGTTATGTATGTACTTATCAGAATGATGCTATTAAGCCTTGCATGGTTATATTAATGTTTTATACATGCTTTGGATGCTTTGTTCATACACATAGACTCAGATATGAAGTTTTAGTTGAGTTGTGCAATTCTGTTAGTGGCAGTTACAGTTTCTGGAGTTTATCTATATAGAGCCGATGTATTAGCATTAGTTCTTGAGTTTTTCCTATCTTCAAGATATGCGTGTTTATATTCATGATTAGTTCTGAGTTAACCATGTTTGGTTAAGAGTGCTTGTCTTGTTTCATCTGGATTGTGCTGTTTGAGATAATTTGGTGGAGCCTACTCAGTGAAGTGTCGCGTCTATTCAGTTCATGTTGCATGATCTTAATCCTAATTATGTGCTTAGTTAAGTTGACAAGGATGTTGGTGAAGTGTTTCCCTCAGTCGTCATGACCTTATACTTTGATGAAGATACTTATAGTAGTTCATTTGTGAACGCTAAGTGTGAATGATAAGAAAAGAGACAGAAAAGGTACAGAGCAGAATATCAGTTAAGTTTCATTCATCAAGGATCTATGTGAAGAAGCAGTGGAAGATTACATTACATTGGAACTAATCAAGACAATAGGTCTACTCTACAGTTCATCATCAAATATAGTGCATATTTTTTCTACAGAAGGTTGTATCCTTCACCATTGAAGCAGTGAGCTTTTGGATAGTGAGTCCTCACCCTTAACAAGGTTATTTGTAAAAGAATCCTAATAGGGCCAGACCCTTAACCAGGTCACTATACTTATTGCATTGTAAAGAACAACTCCTAACAGGGTTGTAAGATCTTCTAATAGGGATTATTATAAACAAGTATAGTTCATTGTGGGTGCTAATTCCCACCGGGGTTTTTACCATTTGGTTTCCCCGTAACCAAATTGTGGTGTTGTCTATTGTGTTATCTTAATGTGCATTTACTTTATGGTATTCTGGAATTGATAAGAGAAAAGAATTAAATTAGCTGATAAACGATTCACCCCCTCTCAGTTATCCTTTGGGAGTATTCTAACATATCATACACACTAGGGCAGTCCTTGACTTCATCAAATTCTTAATAGGTGAGTGAAGAAGCTATATCAATCATCATTATGTTATGATTCTTCATGTCCACCATCTGATCCATAGACATAGGTCTAGGTGGTTCCACATACTTGTCATCCAAGAATTGAAAACTAGTATCTACAATAGTAGATAGATGTAGCCTCATCAACTCTTTCCATGCAACAAAGTTGTCTTTGTTAAGCTTGGGGATCTCCCTTCCATAAGATATCTTTGATCTTTAGCTTAGGCCTTGGAACCTTCCCTGAAAGAACCAAATGCTTTGATACCAATTTTTGGAAATGAGTTGCGTAACTATGAGGGGAGGGGTGAATTAGTTACCACAAAACCAAATCCAAGTCCCTTAGATGTCTTAATCAAACTTATAACTTTTGTTAGTTAATAGAAGATATTCCATTGTTACTCGGTTAACAAAGAAATCTTAAGATATTAAATGTGATTAACCTAAGTGATTAAATGTAGAAATATAAAGCATAAAGAAAATAACATGTACACAGATGACACCAATATTTACCGTGGAAACCCAATTTGGGAAAACCACCAATTGCAACTAGTTACTATTTTTCACTCTTCTGAAGTGAGCCCTGTTAGGAGCCAACCCTGTTAAAGGTTACAAAACACATTGTTAGGTGTGACCCTGTTAGAGGATTTAATCACCCTATGAGGAGTGACCTTGTTAGAGGTCTTCAAAAACTTCAATATAGAAATGCCACCTTGTGAGAGGATTTATGAAAGACTGTTAAGTCTACTCTGTCAAGAGATTTGGATCATTGCTACAATTGTTAGAGAGTAACAATGAGTTGACCTGATTGAAGAAGAAACTGAATTTGTAGATTTAGATCTTTGTTCTAGCTTTAACTAGATGCTCACTGATCAAATATTCTTTTGCAGCTCAGTCTGGATATTCTGTCCTTAATCAGAATTCCATCTTATTTCGCCTTTACTCTTCATATCAAATTTTTTTTCCACTTTCTCATATTCAATCCAAACTTAACCTTGTATATATATGATAGGCCTTGTCAAGTTGGCTTGAATACCCTTCCAAATAAACAATAAAACTTAAATTTGTCGCCTGCAATTAACCAATTAAACATAAAATGTAAACTGTCTTTAGTTGGCTAAAACTAAATGCATAACTCATTTAACATTGTAATCCTTCAATGCCTGACCATTACTCAGCTGAAACTAAACTTACCGTATATCCCAAGTGAACTCGGTTAAATACAAAACTTCCTTCATTAACTGGCAGAGCTCGGTTAATACAAAAAATCACTTTAGTTGATACTGGAGTCTTCTTTAATGCTCGAGAGAGCTCGACATACAATGCCTATGCTAGGCATACATTGACTGTGTTTGGTTGGGTTTAGACATTTGTGAAACATCACTACATTTGTGTAACATCAATAGCAATATACAATTGAAAAATTGTCTTCAACAATCTCCCACTTTGGCATTGATGGCAACACAACATGTCATTATAAAAAGAATTTTAGGAGAAACATAAACAAGAATAAAATTTATAATGTCCTTAGCTTCATTCTGATTCTCACCTAGAAAACTGCCTCTGTCTTCACAATCACTGAAATACATATTTCTCCATCTTATATCAATCTCTATTTCTAATAAAAATTATCCCTCTGAAATACTGATTTCTTTGGCATGACATCAATAATCTCTCCCTCTTTGACATTCATTGCCAAAGACTCTATCTAATGAAGTTCTAATGTACCTACTGTACTAATTCATATGCAATAAGCTCTGACAATCTACATCAACTTGTTAGATCTTCACTGTAGCTTGGTTGACGCATCACTAATCTGTGCTTTAGTGAGCCTCAGTTAGGGGAATCACCCCTCACTTTCCTCTAAGATACAAGAATGCATCCTTAGGTAAAGGTTTTGTGAATATGTCTACAATTTGCTCTTTAGTATTCACATATTCCAACCTTAATTCCTTGTCCTAAACCAATTATCTCAAGAAATAATACTTTATTGCAATATGCTTAGTCTTAGTATGCATCACATGGTTCTTTGAAATGTTAATAACACTAGTATTGTCACAGTAGATAATAACTGGTTCTCTGATTTCCTCCATACCTGACAACAACTATTTGAACTATATGATATTTGAATAATTCACTGCTGCAGCAACATACTCTGCCTTTGTTGTAGATTGAGAAACGCAATTTCATTTCTTCCTAGTCCAAGAGACTAACCTTTTTCCAGGAAAGAATGCTCCACCACTGGTTCTCTTTCTGTCATCAACACTTCCTACCTAATCAACATAAGTAAAAGTCTTCAAATCAAAGTTTCCTCCTTTCTTATAGCATAATCCATAATCTTCAGTGCCCTTGAGATATCTTAGAATCCTTTTGATAGCCATCAAATGATTCTCCCTAGGATTAGATGAAAACCTTGCAATAATACCAACTACTGATGCAATATCAAGCCTAGTGTAAACACCATATTGAAGTTTACCAATCATGGATATGTATGCAGTCTAATTTACCTCCTTTGAATCATCATACTTACACAACTTATGTCTAGTAGACATAGGTGTCCTAATTGGTCTAGAATCTTCCATTAAAAATTTCTTCAGTATCTCTTTGATGTATTTAGACTGAGTAATGTAGATACCATCCTTCATCTGATGAACTTGTAAACCAACAAAGAATTTGATTTCTCCAAACATAGACATCTCAAATTCCTTACTCATTGCTTCAGAGAATGCTTTGCAAAAATCATCATGTCTAGTGAATAGTATATCATCAAAAAATATCTCTTCTAATTGTATCTTGTTCTGAGGTCCTTCTTTTATGTACAAGCTACTATTGTCATTAGTTCTCTAAAATCCAATACTTAATAGGTATCCATGTAGTCTTTCATACCAAGCTCTAGGAGCTTTCTTCAGTCCATACAAATCTTTGTGCAATTTGAAAACCATATTCTTTTTGTTAGGATCAACAAAACCTTCAGGTTTCTCAATATAGACTTCCTCTTCCAGAATTCCATTCAATAATGCAGATTTTACACCCATTTGGTATACCTTGAATCCTTTATGTGCATATGCCAGAAGAGTTCTGACTCATTCAAGTCCTACAACAGGAGCAAAAGTTTCTCCATAATCAATACCCTCTTCTTGAGCATATCCTTTACACACTAATCTTGCCTTGTTTCTAGAAACTTCACATTTTTCATTCAACTTCTTTCTAAAAACCCACTTAGTACCAATCACATCCTTGTATTTTGATCTAGGCACAAGAGTCCATGTCTTGTTCTTTTCTATCTACTCAATCTCTTTATTCATGGATTCTATCTAACTTTCATCATTCAAAGCATCTTTAATGTATTTAGGTTCAAATTCACTAAGAAAACATGTACCTTTAAGTTTGTTCCTTATCATTATACTTTCTATCTGATCTCAAATTATTTGCTTAGGTGCATGATGCCTTCTGACATATTTTGCAAGTACAGGTTCCTTCTTCTTTGATTTGGGACTTGCTCGACTTGGTTCACCATGCTCAAACATTCTGTTCTTCTCTTCTGTCTGAGACTTAGTTGCCTTTGTTTGAGACTCAGTAACCTCTGTCTGAGACTCAGTTTCCTCTATCTAAGACTTAGTTTCCTTTGTTTGAGACTCGGTTTCCTCTATCTGAGACCTAGTTACCTCTTTTAGTGGCTCAGGTTGTACAGGTTGTAACAAAGTTTGTGCCGATGAATTCAGTGGTTGGCATGGTTGCTGTCCAATCACCATTGTTTGTGTCTTAGGCCTAGTATCAGGTTCATAATACACAAAGTTCCTATAGTCCTCAGGCTCTTTACTGCTCTATTCTTCACTTCTATCTGTAAACTTGTCAATCTTTACATGTACACTTTCTATGACTTTATGAGTAGCAAGCTTCAAAAATTTATATGCTTTTCTTTTACAGGATAAGCCTAGGAATATGCCTTCATCACCTTTTACATAAAATTTTTGATTTGTTGCTTCCTTCAAGATGTAACATCTACTTCCAAATAATTTGAAATAAAAAACATTGGGTTTATAGCCATACCATAATTCAAAGGGCGTATGATCAATACCTTTCTTAGTTGAACTCTATTCAAGGTTTGAGCTACAGTGTTGATAGCTTCCTTCCAGTATTTTATTGCAAAATTCTTTTCAATAATCAAGGTTCTTGCACAATACATAATAGATCTATTTCTTCTTTTTGCTATTCCATTTTTCTGTGGTGTACCATGAGAAGATACTTGTCTCTTGATTCCTCTTTCATTACAGAATTCATTGAAATAATTAGATATGAATTCACCTTGACTATCAGATCTTAGGAACTTTAGTTTCTTTCCTATTTCCTTCTCAACTCTGGCAAGGTACTACTTAAACTTCTGAAAGGATTCTAATTTTTATTTGAGAAACATAAAAGTCATCATTCTGAAATGATCATCAACAAATAGAATGCAATAATTCTCTCGGGTGTAACTTGTTGTTCCAATTGGTCCACATAGATTAGTATACACTAACTCCAAGACTTCTTCAGTATTGTAATTCTTTCTCTTGAAACTAGTTTTTCCCATCTTCCCAATTTGACATTGTTTCCATATTGCCAATTCAGGTTTCTTCAAAATAGGAATACCTCTTATCTTTTGTTCTTGCTTATGTTGACCAGGTTATAAAAATTTGCATGGCATAATATTTTATGCCATTATCAGATTTCTTATACTTGTGCAATAAAACATGAACTTTCAGTGAGATCAAGATAGAATAGATTACCTTTTTTTTGCTTGTCAGTTCCAACTTGGTTTCCTTCACCATCTAGGAGCTTGGCCTTACCATTCATGAATTCTAACTTGAAACCAATTTTATTCAGCTATGCCACACTCAGTAGATTATGCCTTAGTCCTTAAACCCAATAAGCATTATCACATTTGATTCCTTTAGTTAGAGAAATACAACCTTTACCTTTCACATAGAAAGGTTCATTATTCTCAAATCTAACACTCCCACCATCATAGTGCTCAAGATGTTCAAATTTTGTTTTATCACCATTCATGTGGTGAGAATAACCACTATCAATTATCCAAGTGTCATTAACATGAGAGAAAAGTGCAATCTTTTCATTTTCTTCATTATCTGACTCATCCTTAATAGCAATGTAAACCATTTCATCTTCATCTTCATCACTATCAGAATCTTTTGCAATATAACAAGATTTATTACCTTTGTCCTTGTAGATTTTTTAACTTTTAAAATCTTTCTTGCCTTTGTACCTGTTGAACTTTCTCTCATCTTTGTCTTCTTTGTTTGGACACTTAGCAGCAATGTGGCCAACTTCGTCACATGAAAAGCAAATCAATGGTATTCTTCCTTTGCACTTTCCTTTTCCTTTGGAAACTCTCTTTACACGTAGTGCTTAAATGATTTATAGATCTTCATCATCAAATTTATGATCACTATCATTGGAAATCTATTTTCCTTTTGATTTTCTATTCATCTTACCAAGGCTTAGTTTGGCTTTAAATGCAGACTCAAAATTGCTAGGATTAGGAGAATAATTGTCAAAATTTTCCAACTCAAAAGATGTTAGCCTTCCAACCAATGCATCTAGAGTTATATCATTACTACACCTCATCTTTTGAATAGCTGAAACTCTAATTTCATAGATAGGAAGTAAAGTTCTTAATACCTTACTACCACTGTTTTGTCTTTAATCTGTCCACCAGCAGCTCTGATGGCACTGACATTTTTCTTGATTCTGACACTGTATTTTGTAATGTCTTCTCCTTTCATTTTCATATGATCAAAATGACCTCTAAGACTCTCTTCTTTGGCTCTCTTTACATTGTCATCTCCTCCATAGATTTCATGTAGTTTCTTCCACATATCATAGGCATTGGGGCAATCCTTGACTTCATCAAATTTCAAATAACTGAGGGAAGATTCTATATCAATCATCATTATGTTATGATTCTTCATGTCCACAATCTGATCCATAGACATAGGTCTAGGTGGTTCCACATACTTGTGGTCTAGGAATTTCAAATTAGTATCTCGAATAGTATATATATGTAGCCTCATCAACTCTTTCCATGTAGCAAAGTTTTCTTTGTTAAGCTTGGGGATCTCCCTTATGTAAGACATCTTTGGTCTTTAGCTTAGGCCTTGAAACCTTCCCAGAAAGCACCAAATGATTTGATACCAATTTTTGGAAATGAGTTGAGTAACTGAGAGGAGAGGGGTGAATATGTTACCACAAAAACAAATCCAAGTCCCTTAGATGTCTTAATCAAACTTATCACTCTTCTTGGTTAATAAAATATATTATGTTGTTACTCGGTTAACAAAGCAATCTTAAGATATTAAATGCGATTAACCTTTAGTGATTAAATGCAGAAACATAAATCATAAAGAAAATAACATGTACACAGATGACACCAAGATTTACCATGGAAACCCAATTTAGGAAAACCACCAATTACAACTAGTTACTATTTTTCACTCTTCTGAAGTGATCCTTGTTAGGAGCCAATCTTGTTAAAGTCTACAATAGACACTGTTAGGTGTGACACTGTTAGAGGATTTAATCACCCTGTTAGGAGTGGCCTTGTTAGAGGTCTTCAAACACTTCATTATAGAAATGACACCTTGTGAGAGGATTTATGAAAGACTATTAAGTCTACTCTGTCAAGAGATTTGGATCACTCCTACAATTGTTAGAGAGTAAAAATGAGTTGACTTGATTGAAGAAACAACTGACTTTCCAGATTCGTATCTTTGTTATATCTTTAATTGGATCCTCACTGATCAAATATTATTTTTTAGCTTGGTCTGGATATTCTGTCCTTAATCAAAATTCCATCTTATTTTGCCTTTACTCTTCATATCAAAACTCTTTCCACTTCCTCATGTTAAATCCAAAGTTGACCTTGTATATATATGATAGGCCTTCTCAAGTTGGCTTGAATACCCTTCCAAATAAACAATAAAACTTAAATTTATCGACTGCAATTAACCAATTAAACATAAAGTGTAAACTGCTATTAGTCGGCTGACACTAAATGTATAAGTCGGTTAACACTATAATCCTTTGATGCCCTACCATTACTTGGCTAAAAATAAACTTACTGTATAGCCCGAGTGAACTCGGTTAAATACAAAACTTCCTTCATTAACTGATAGAGTTTGGTTAATACAACAAATCACTTTGGTTGATACTGAAGTCTTCTTCAATGCTTGAGAGAGCTCGACATACACTGACTATGCTCGATTAGGTTTAGACATTTGTGAAACATCACTACATTTTTGTAACATCAACAAAAATACACAATTGAATTATTGTCTTCAACAGTTTCATGTTAAGAGGGAAATCCACAATGTGAAGAAACAAATATTAGTAATGATCAAGATCAAGATACCATCCATCCTTATCCAATAGTTGAACAAATTCACATATCTCAAGAGTCTCATGATGATTTCATCAGCCCCTTCCATTTCTTCCAAGAAGCTATCCCTCCATCTTACAAGCAAGATCAAGATATCATTTCCACCGTCTCTAATGAACCTATTGAAAAAAAAGAGAAAAGAACCATTTCTACACCATTTAAATATCCTTGTCAATATTAGAGAATCCCATAATCTCCTTGTCATACACCTCCATATCCACCTCTAGAAACCATAATTCCTCAAAATCCCTTGCAGAAAAATAAATCCCCTCAAGCTTCAACTGATCCTATCCAAATTTCTCTTTTCAAAGCTACTCATGCACCTATTAATATAAAGATGAATTCTAAAGAGAAAAGACTTGGTCATGTAGATGACTCTAAAGAAGTTGATTTACCTTCCACACCTTATCTCCCTCCATTCAAATGTAACCATGTTCCTTTACTATCCTCAAAATCCATCTTAGGTCCTTATATTCCAAAGCTGAAACCATCAAGCCTTTCATCTATATTGGGCCCTTATATCCCTCCATCCACCATGCTTGTCACTACTATCTTGTCATCCAATTACCCTATCTACCATCAAGATCAACAAAGATATAAATCCCCAAACTCTCCCTATCAACCCATCCGTATGAACTAGTCATATCGACCTTATTCATCCACAGTTCCCAAGTCTTTTGGAAGCAATTTGGATGTGCAACGTAGAAATAAAAAATACAAGAATCCACTTGCATATGAAGATCACTATGTCCAATCTAATTGACATGTGATTACAAAGAAAAAGGAAATACTCAAGAGACCACAATAGTCCAGTAAGAAAAGGATAAAATCAAAGAAAACATGGGTTCCTTAATCCATCATGGAAGAATTGCATTCTAAATCTAAGCAAAGAATAATATCAAAGAAAATATGGGTTCCTAAATCCATCATGGAAGAATTGTGTTCTAAATCATCCAAAAGAAAAATCTCAATCAAAATTTATGTGGATTCCCAAGTCTCTTCTAAAGGACTTGGATACAAAAGGAAAATCAAAAGTTATGTGGATTCCCAAGTCTCTCTTAAAAGGCTTGAATAGAAATGGAAATTTAGAGTTGGCATCCAAGCTTCCAAAGTCTTCCACTTCATCTCCATCTACACATCTCACATATTCTAACTCTATTTTGGGTCTCATGTACCAAAATCCATTACCTTGAATACTTCAACCCCTTCTCCATCCATATTGGGTCATCGTGTACCAAGATCCATATCCACTCATCCATCAAAGCCTCAAGCTATTCCATCCATTTTTCCTCCATCCGGCCACCACCCTTCAAGGTGTGTGTCAATGCTGATCTTATCACCATTTCCATCTACCTCTATGCAAACCTTTCAATACCCTTTCCAATATCCCACACCTACCACCTACCCATCCATCCCATATCCTTCCATTCCTCTTATCCAATTCATCACATAAATCCTTGGTTACCATCTTCCTTACCCTCCATTTCATTCCCTACCATCACCCTATCAAAATCTTTGAGCATAATTTCAGTGGCCTTGTCCCATCATAACATATCCTTCAAAGGAGCACTATCCAAAGATAAATAATCTTAAGTTCCTCCAAAAAGATTAAAAAAAAAAGAAAAAGAAAAAAGTACCTTGGTGAAAACCTGGTAAACATGCACCTTGGAAGAAAAAGTAAAGAGAAATCAATCCATCCTATGGTGAAACCCACTTCTTGTGGCACCTTGGACAAGTACCGTGATGAAAACATGACAAAAAAGCATCATGCATAATTGATCCTACTTTCACTCTTCACTTTGGGGAAACTTCCTTCCATGTCATATTATCCATCATAGCTTACATCAGACAAGCCTGTGAGCATCCATGTTTCTTCTAGTGATCTTGACAAGGTTGAGCCTATCCATGAACACACATGTATCTTGACATTCATTATCCTTTCCATCAGCCTATTCACTTTCTCTCATCTATGATACCCTATCATGATCTTTCTTATCTGAAGCCTAACCTTCCTATCTCTGAGCATTCCTACCATAATGCAAACCATTCACTTATACCTCCTCCACCATTTATCCCGATCATGTTATCCCATCACTATCCTATCTAATTAACCCCTTGGTCTTGATCAAAATTGAAAAATAGGTTCTTATAAGTCTCTTGAAATGTCCATTCTTTTGGACTACATGCTTTTCATGACATCTGATCATCATCCTATATGCTATCTAGAACCTCTCCATGAGCCTACATTTCTATATTCATTTTTCCCTAGCTTGGGTAATCTTGAGGAGACTGTCCTTAAGGGTTGCATTCATCCTCTTCATCCATAATTGTCTATTCGCCTCATCCATCATCTTTCTAATCCATCTGTAATGACCTCTACCTTGCTAAACTTTGGTGACAAACAAATGTGATCTTTCTTGAGAATGAACACTTTGGTTCTTATGAGAACCCTCCTAGCTTGAAACAGATCTAGAGTCATAGCCCGCGGGCAATCGAATCAACTTTATCCTCGTAGTATGAGTCAAGTCATTCATCACCATTTGCTACTAGGGGCATGGGTACCCAATCAGATCACATATTTGGATTACACCAGAGTTAGTAATCTTGTCATTTCTGAAGGACAACTCGCTACTAACACAAACATGTGTTTCTCAACACCCTAATCAAAAGTGTTTCTTAACACTATCTTTGGATGCATCTGTGTTTCTTAGCACACATTGGATACCACAAACGTAAACAACAGATTGATAAAAATCAAACACATCTCACTCACAAGCATGATGGTGTTTCTCAACACCTCCTACAAATACACATCCAAAAACTTTGAAACTGGCTGAAGTATGCTGAAATTCTATTTGTATGTTGTCTATTCTCATTGATTTTCATTAATCTTTTCTTTGTCTACATCTTGTTGGTGTATTCACGATGATCAAGAAATGTCAAATAAGCAGGGTGTATGTGATAAGATCTCCTGCATTAAGGTAGAAAAGACTCGTATCACTTGATCCATTTTACTTGCACACTAAGGTGACGATGAAACTATCTCCTTGACTGTTATTCCTCTACTTGTTTACGCAAGATCACACTCATGGTTATCTTGGATTTGAATGCCTCAATATTGGTGTACTCTTGCAACATCAACTAGAAATAACATTCAGGTCATCTCAACTTTTGTGCCTTGATGCTTATGTTACTTTCTCATATCTTATCCAATGAAAGTCATATTCATATTCGTATGGTTGCAGTGGTACCAGTAAGTATTGTATTGACTCCGATGTTTCAAAAATGCTCGATGATGAAAATTTTAACGCTAAAATTTTAGTGACTAAACCTTAGGTTGCATTCATGTTAGTCTTGCATCTTCATTTGCATGGTGTTGAAATATGCATAATATTGATATCTCTCCAATGTGAAGGATCTAGGGTTCTTATCAATAAATCTTCCTTTCGTCAAGTGTTCAGTTGTGCGTTGATTGACATGAAAATGACATCCTTGGTTAATTCGAATGTCCTGATTCCATTTTCAAGATCGAAATTGAAATCTGAAATCATCTTGCTTATCATTTTTGATATTTGACTTTTTCAGTCAACTACAACTGACTGCTTTCACAACTAATAGAAATGTCTCATACTTATCTTCTAATCAATCCATGTATCATACTTTTGGTCAAATCTTGGTCAAACATGACCTCCCATCAAGTACATCTTTTTTCCTAACCACTTGGGACCTATTTCTAATTGGATCAAATTCTTCATGCATCATTTCATCAATCAAATTTCTTATCATCACTAGGGCACCTAGCCATATTTCAATTTTGCTCCCGAGGGGGCAGGATCAGGACATCAACATTCCAATGATCACATCCTCAATCAAAACCCCATCTCTTGGTGCATCTTATCTTAATCATATCAAATCAAGTTGAGATCATCTTAAATCAAAGGAAACCTAATCAATGGTCTTCTAAAATGGTGAATACACTCAAAACTAGACAAAATCAGTCTTATATGGGCTATTCATTATTGAAACCAGATATATTGATCAAATTGGCTCCATCGCTTGAAATCAAGTCAATTTGCTTGCTAATCAAATCTCTTAACGGTAATCAGTTTCATCGCTTCAAATCAAACTTTATTCGTTCAAATCAATCAAAAGGTTTAAGAGTTCTTGATAAATGTTCAGTTTCATTGAGTCAAATCAAACTGAGTATTCTATTTATATATTTTGATCAATCTTCGCCCAATCAAGCTTGAATTCAGTCTTCTTCTTCAAAATAATGGTTTCATCACTTCAAATCAAATTGTTATGGGTCTTCTTGCTAACAAGTCTTTGAATCAATGCACTGGTCACACATCAATACAAAGAGGGGCAAATGCAATCACATAAAAATGGTCATCTAAGCCCTAGACTCCCAATCTCAACAATTAATCAAGAAACCTTAATCTTGATAAACCCTAATTCCTAAATCAAACAGGCAATTCCTCAATTTATCAAATTCATATCGATCTGACCTAAACCCTAGGTCCTAATCGATCATCATACTTGATTAATTAATTAATTCATAAAAATGCAATACATTGGCAAATAAACCTTATGTTAATTATTTAATTGATATTCTAATATATTAATTAAATAAAATTACTAAATTGTCAATAAAATCCAAAAAGGAATTAAATTAATTAATAAAAATAGAATGTGCATTTAAAATCAATTAAATCTTTAAAAATGCATATGATATCACCAATTTCAGTTGACTGATTATCATTTTGGAAATAAATATATTTTATTCAGTTAACTTAATCTTATCTATTTATCATTTTGGAAACAAATTTGTTAACTGAAAACCAATTTGGAAGTTTCCAAAAAGACTGAATCTTTCGACCAATCAAATTGCTTGCACATGGATTGTGCTTATGTTGGAAATAATAGAATGGTGTACTGAGAGGGGAGGGGTGAATCAATACCCTCAAAACTTTTACCACTTAACCTTAATCCTTTATGTAATCAATTGTATTTCCATCCATGTAAGCTATTCTATCTTTGTGTATGCTATATCAAATCATTAACTCAATAAGCATGTAAAAAATTCATAGAAACATTCATGAAATGTATAGACACATGACACAAGATTTGGTAACGCAGAAAACCCCTGTTGGAAGGTAAAAAATGTGGTGGGGATGAAACCCACAAGGCTTCACTATCTGTAGAATGGAAGGGGCCCCTTAAGGCTTATCATTTTGATCACTTCTAATGATCTACCATTTTAGGAGTATTATGTAGGGACTAGCTAAGGTATACTCTGTTAAGAGCTTTAGCAACACTGTTTAGTGTGCTTTTAGGTAAGAGATTTACAAAATATTGTTAAATCCAACTTTCTTGAAAGGATTTCTTCTATTTTCTACACTTGTTAGAATGTATACAAAAATATTTAGTGACCTGAGTGTATGCAATCTACAATTTCTGATTACAGATCCATTAAATTCACATATATAATATATCACCTAATGTGATTGATTAATACCTCTATTTCTCAGTAGCCTTGAATCTGGTTCTTGATAACCTAATTCATCTTTTGCTGTTCTTTCTTGAAACTCTTAGTCTGATCTATAGATGTGCTCCTTGGCTACTATCATCCTCACATCCATATGAAATGAATGATTACACATCTATTTATACAATAAATTTACCTAATTAAGTTTCACGTATTACAAAGATAACTCTATGATCAAAGGTTTACAACTTGACCTTGATCTCGTAGTTTGCATGTTTTTAATCAGTTAGAATGATTAAAACAATTACAATTACATTGATTGTCCCTCAAGAAATGGTTTTAAATCAAATTAAAATGCTAAATATAAAACATAAGTGTTTTATCTGATGTGGAAGTTAGATCCACATTTCTCAGGATATAACTGACTTTCGGTCACTAATGCTCAGGTTGCTATGTTTTTTGTCTGTAGGTGTTCCTTTTGTGAACTGTCTGTCAGGTTCCCTTGTTCTATCGGGTTCCTTTTCTTTCTACTCTATCAGTTTACACTTCAACATTTTTGGGTTGAACTATGCAAACTATGTTGAGTTTCTCTTGAACTTAACACTTTCGGTGACCTTTGTTATCTATACTTTTGGTATATACCGAAATCCCGTCTTTCAGTGTAGGTGTTACCAATGGTTCAAAAACTATTTTCCCTTTGCATACTAATGGAAAAATGTGTCACCAATCTCCCCCTTTGACATTAGTATCGAAAACTGATATGTGCAAAACACTAAAATGTGAAGTATGTACACCATGTGTTCACCTTGTCATTATGACTCCTCCTATGTATATGCCAGTATAGTATATGTATATACATGTAAAATTGCCTTTATACTATACTCCATTTCACCTTATGTTCATATCATTTTGATTTGGGCATGCATATCATAGATGTTGCATGCTACATACATCTCCAGGGTGGCAATTAACTGTCTTGCCGAAGTCATGTGTTATTGCAGAAGTGAAAGATTTGGTAGCATTAGAGCCTGTAGCTTGGTAACCTCATCTCTAAACTTGGTTTCTGCCTCTACAATTTCCCGTCTCAACCTTCTAGATTTCATAATATTTTCCAAATGCATCTTGATTGCATTGTCATTTGTGGTTATACTATATGCACTTGTATTTAGATCAAAATCTATTTGTGCAATCTTATCACTATTTCCCTTAGTGAATTTCTCTAAAGTGCACAACTTTTGTATTAAGGAAATAGCTTCATAAATTATTGGATCTAATTCATTTGCAATTTCTGAGAGATTTACCTTGTTCTCTGCAACTTCTTGACTGATCTTTTCTATCAATTTGTATTGATATTTTTTTTCTGCTTGTTCCTCAATTTCTTTTTCTGCATCCACATTCTTGACATGTGATGGCCTTAGTTAGAATGACAAGTTGATCAAGGATGGGGGAATCTTGATCAACATCTATGTTAGGCACTATTTGTGTCAATATATCCCTCGTATATTCTAACACTAGTTATTCTTTGTGCTCTTTCCTTAGCTTTTCTTGCATAGATTTCCTTTGAAATATTTCCCCATACTCTTGAAGAGATTCAAAATCCAATGTAGAAGGGTCACACTTTGGTATCTCAATGATTTCATCCAGTGTTACCTGTAGCTTGGTCTTCTTTGTCTTCTTCTTCTTGGATGCTAAGTGGGAAGCATTTGAATGTAGCACCAAAACAAGATCATTTGCTTGGTCAGATGTGTTTGATGAAGGCTTTTGTGGTTTTGTGTATTTTTCCTGTTGCTCGGTATCTACCTGTTGGTTGGGAGTGGAATTCTCCACATCAACCTTTGGTTTATCTGCAACATCTCCTTCGGTATCCTTTGAAGTATCATCTTCTTTCTTCTCTTCTTCACCTTTTTCTTTCTGCCGTTCATCTATTTCTTGTTGTGCTCCATCTATGACATTTTGGTCATCAATTGTATCTTTCTGTTCATCATTACCCTTATCCTCGGGTATGCTTGCATCTGGCTCGGGTGAGTTTTCCTTTTGTGAGATTAGGTTAATAGCTTGTATTAACAGTGGCATTTGGTCTAGTATATTCACCTATGAAGCATCTATAGTTGTGTCCTGTTCGTCAGTTTGGACTGGGACAATAGTGACATCTTCATCTCTCTATACCTCATCTGCAGGATCTCCTCTGGTAATATCAATGATAGTATTATCAAGCCATTTTTCATTTGCAGTGTCCATATCCTTGTTAGCTTTTGTGTTCAATTCTTCTTCATTTACATCCTCATCAGTTATAATGATGTGTTCGGGGCTCAGTTTAGCCTGATCTTCTTCATTATGTGGCTTGTCAGTGAGTCCTATTTGTGGCTCGGGACTTGTGTCCTTTTTAGGTACATCAAGTATCTTTCTCCATTCATTCTCACTTTTTATGTCTAGCTCAATTAGATGAACCTGTAGCACTTTGTAGGCTCTTAACTTTGGTGAGAACCTGTTGGAATGTTTCTTCATTATTTCTTCAATCTCTTCCATCTTAGATTTAGGTGGCATAACTGAAACTAGGGCTCTTTCCCTTATTTGTTTCTCTTCCTTTAGAGAATATGTCCACATAGCCGATAATCTACTCATAAGTTCTTTAGGCATTTTATCTTCAAATTGTATTGGAACATATTTGAATATGCTCATCATTGTGATATTTTCCTCTTCTATCTTATTTTGATCCTCAGGATCCAATGTTAGCCATTTCCTAATCTTAGGGTCTGTGATTGAACCTGACTTGATGGTAGTTGCACATACCTCATCAATTATAGAAGAAAGTGTGTTCTTGACAGATTGTTCATCTTTTTTGGTGTCCTCTATGTCTTCCTTAGTTCTGATGAAATTTCTTCTTTTTGTTGGTGCCTTTTTCCCTGTTTGAGGATTTCTTTTGTATGTCCTTACTTGACAGGTGGTGAGTCTGCCTTAGCAGTTTGAATCCTTGTACTTTGTGCATCAGTTTTTCTAGGCTTCTTTGGGGGGTGGTGCATCAAAGTCTATGGATTCTGAGTCACTCACCTTCTCAGATTCACTGATGGGTGACTGCCCCTCAGTTTCTTCTGTCTGTTCTATTTCCTCTTCATTTATCAACAAATTTTTCTTCAAAGTCTTAACCATTTTCTCTCTCTTTCTATCAATTTTATTCACAACTAAGCCAATTTTTATCCTTTGCTTGGCTTCCCCATAAGTTCCAAACTTAGGTTGTGACTTGTCCAATGGTTCATTTATCAATGCTTCAATATCATTTATTGCTTGATCTATGTTAACGTCATAGTCAAGTGGTTCCAGCCATGCTATCCTCGGTACAACTGGCTTGATATAGGTGTAATAAGTGTCCACCATAAAAAAAATGTCAGTCTTGTACTTTTCTACCAGTTGTTATGGTATCCTCATCCTCTTCTGCATTCTATCTTTGAATCCAGTGAAGTATTCATCCATGACCGATTCAAAATTATCTCCTAGTGGTTTGATGAACTCACTAATCTGTGTGGTCACTGGTCATGTAGTGTCCCATTTGATATTGTCGATAGATGGGAAGGATTCTTGAAAATAGAAAAATATGAACATACTGAGTGAACCAAACTTACATGAGTTAGGCTTTGCAGTCCCGATTTTCCTCATGTTCTAATCTAATTGCCTTAGTAGAAGTTTTGATAGATCTAACTATAGTCCCTTCTTAAAAAATTTGTGTGTTGTATCCACTGCTCTGGATGCAATACTATTCATCCTGCTAGCCTGAAAGAATTTTTATCCTAAGACACATGCTCCAAATTTCATTTCATCATTGGTGATGGTGGATACCTTTAATCCTCTTCCATCCCATGCTGATCCTGTGTTCTTTTCAATGTCAGCGCAAGGGGGGTGCTTTAGTGCCTTTTCTTTATCAGTTATAGGATAACCGGTAACAATGTGTATAACATCCATGGTTATCAGTTTTGGCTCATCGAGCCATATCTTTTGATCATGCACTCTTCTTAGCACTAACCAAATCCATTTGGTCTTGAATTCCTTCAGGAATAATAGGGCATTTTTTAGCCCTTTCACTTCAATGTGCTTATTTTATTCTTTGATTGTTCCATCATCTTTGCAAAGATTTTTGTAAGCTTTATCAACCTCAAGATCTCCTATTTCAGCAATCTTGCAGTGAATATATGCTCAAACGTCCTCAATGAGCAAAACCCTAGCTAGTATACTGGAGAATACACCAGCATTGTTGGTTTGTTAAGAAACCTCTGGAAAGATATTGTAATGAGGTTTTTTACAAGTAGTATTCTTAATTAGATTAACCTTGTTCTCCTTTGCATTCTTGATCTTGGAGGTTCATGAAGTAGTTGCCATTGTTTCAGAAATTAGGGCTTTTTCCCATAAAATAAAATAGAGTTATTGGTGAATGCTGTTACCTACTTCAACCTTCTATGACTGATGGGAATATTTTTGAGTTCTATGAATAGGGTTGAAGTTGCTCTGCAATCTGGTCACTTCATGCTCTGGTTACGCTCTTCTTCTTTGCTCAAATTGCTTTGTTAATAATGAGTTCTTCCGTCGACTATTTATAGACTTTTTGCCCTAAGTCATGTCATAAATGTTCACCCACTTCTTGGTGTTTGAAGACGGAGTCATTGGGTAGCATACACACTTCATTCTTGGTGAGAACATGAAACTCAGGCTAGGTGTCAACTAATTTGACTGTTTACTGACAGATCTCAATATATGGCGAAGACAATATTGTGTTTTTACATGATTACCGACAGAGCTTGGTTTACACTAGCAACTTAGCTTTTTATGTGTTAACCAAGGATGCTGGGTAAGTAGAGACAACTTAGATTTGTATGTACACTAAGGATTTTCAGTAAGCATTGGCCAATGATATTGAATTCATAGAATCATAACAAGTAATACCATAGTGCATCTTTAATCATGCTAGTTTGGCATTTCATTAATGTATAATGGAACTGATAAAAAATATAAATTTTTATAATGAAGTTCCATACTTGCTTGTTCTACTTAGGTGGGGGTGGTGATGTCACCAGAACCACTGGACAAGGTTTCACCAATTGCATTGCTTGGTCCAACATCTTCAGTGTTTGTATCTTTCCTCCACATTTTGTTTCTCATCTTCCTGATGTCTTTAATGGTGTTTCCATTGGCAAAGGTGATTGTCTTTGTCCTTCAATCTCTGCAGTCCTTTCTTATATGACCAAATTTATGACAGTGTAAACATGCCATTCTAGGGTTAGTCTAGCTCCTAAAATTTCTCATCCATTATCTCATGCAGTTTGCAGCTATGTGTCCAAATCTTCCACATGATGTGTAGTTTGCCCATGTATTGTAATCCCAAACATACGAGTTACTGACTCTTTTCGGTTGATAGGCAGTTTCATTGTCTTTAGGATTCTATGCTTTCCTTTTCTTCTTCATGCATTTAAGAGATGTGTGCCCATGCATTTTTCAAGTAGGACAGTATTTTTCCACGTAGGTTTCCTTCTTTGGTTGTTTCACCTCAGATTTACATTCATATACTTTATGTCCTTTTTTGTTACATTTATAACAAATTCCTATGAATGAAGGTGTGGATTTAGGAATACGTTTTATTTTGCTCCTTCACACATTTGATGTGTGGCCTATTTTTCCACAATGATTGCATGACTACCTTCTTGGTCTTGGATTTGTGTAGACATTCTTTGGATTAGCTTGGTATGGTGATTCTTCATTTTTGGTATACCCTAGTCTGGTATTGTTGTTGACTCTTCTTTGTCCTTCCAGAAAATCATCCATCCTTTTGGTGCTTTCTTCAGCTCTCTTTATCATGTCATTATGTTGTTCCTAATTTCTTACTTCATGCTTCAATTTTTCATTTTCTTCTCTTATCTCACCGATAGCTTCTATTCTTTCAATAAGTTCTATGTTCATTAGGTTTGCCTCCTGAATCATAAGAATAATTTGATTGGTGATCTCATGATGATGATCTATAAGTCTTTGTATTTCTGACTCTTTCTCTTGTATCTTTTCAGTAATCTTCCTCATGTTATCAATAGCCAGTGTTCTTTCTTTCTCAGCTTGTCTAGCATTGTTCATGACATCAATCATTCTTACCATCTATGTCTCTTGACCCATCCAGATGTTGATTGATTTTATTTAGAATTGTGATTATTTCTTTAGATGTATCTGATGCCTTGCTAGTTGTAGATCCTGAAGACTCAAATAGGCTAGGTATCTCCACTTCATGATAGTCTATTTCATTACAGCGAAATGCCATAATCATTCTTTCATCCAACAACTGTCTCATCTTGATTCTAGCTTCTTTATATTGTTCATAGAATATCTATATCTATAGATTTTGATTCTCAATACTCCTGTCTAGATTGTACCTTTCCATTGTATGATCTTTTCTTTTAAGTATTTAAACTTTCAAATTAAGAGATCTAGCTATGATACCAATTGTTGGAAATAATGGAATGGTGTATTGAGAGAGGAGGGGTGAATCAGTACCCTCAAAATTTTTATCACTTAACCTTAATCCTTTATGTAATCAATTGTATTACCATCCATGTAAGATATTCTATCTTTGTGTATGTGATATAAAATTATTAACTTAATAAGCATGTAAAACATTCATGAAATGTATAGACACATGACACAAGATTTGGTAATGCAGAAAACCCCTGTTAGAAGGAAAAACTGCGGTGGGGATGAAACCCACAAAGCTTCACTATCTGTAGAATGGAAGGGGCTGGTTAAGGCTTACAATTTTTATCACTTCAGATGATCTACCCTATTAGGAGTATTATGTAGAGAATGGTTAAGGTCTAATCTATTAAGAGCTTTAGAAACACTATTTAGTGTGCACTCGATTAAGAGATTTACAAAAGATTGTTAAATCCAACTTTCTTGAAAGGATTTATTCTATTTCCTAGACTTGTTAGAATGTATACAAAAATATTCAGTGACTTGAGTGTATGCAATCTAAAATTGTTGATTACATATCCATTAAATTCACATGTACAATGTATCACCTAATGTGATTGATTAATACCTTTGTTGCTCGGTAGCCTTGAATCCGGTTCTTGATAACCTAATTCATCTTTTGCTGTTCTTTCTTGAAACTCTTAGTCTGATCCATAGATGTGCTCCTTGGCTACTATCATCCTCACATCCATATAAAATGAATGATTACACATCTATTTATACAATAGATTGACCTAATTAGGTTTCATGTATTACAAAGATAACTCTATGATCAAAGGTTTATAACTTGACCTTGATCTCCTAGTTTGCATGTTTTTAATCAGTTAGACTGATTAAAACAATTACAATTACATTTATTGTCCCTCAAGAAATAGTTTTAAATCAAATCAAAATGCTAAATATAAAACATAAGTATTTTATCTGACGTGGAAGTCAGATCCACATTTCTCAGGATATAACTGACTTTCGGTGACTGATGCTCGGGTTGCTCTATTTTTTGTCTGTTGGTGTTCCTTCTATGAACCATCTATCGGGTTCCCTTGCTCTGTTGGGTTCCTTTTATTTTTTCTCTTTCATTTTACACTTCAATATTTTTGGGTTGAACTATGAAAATTGTGTTGGGTTTCTCTTGAACTTAACACTTTCGGTGACCTTTGTTATCTGTACTTTCGGTATGTACTAAAAACCTATCTTTTGGTGTAGGTGTTACCGATGGTTCAAAAACTATTTTCCCTTTTCATACTAATGGAAAAATGTGTTATCAGCTTCCTCAAATCTAATTTGAGCCACTCATTTTCTCTAATCTCCATCGTCGATTTGGGAGAGATTTTCTATAAAAGAGAAGCTCTTTTCCTTCACAAGGATCCTAATTTTTGCTATTGTTATTATACTACATTTTGTTTTCAAGCATTTTTGCATTTTAAATTTTATTTACTTAGCTTTGTTTAATTTGTTTAGGCATGAAAACTTGATAATTTAGAGCACATTTGAATTTGGTGTTATTAAAATGAATCTTTCACTTTTTATTTGGTGCTTAAAATAAATCTCTAATTAGCTTGGATTTACCACAAACTGCATCTGCATAATTATTTAGATCATTTAGGTTTAGATTTTAAATCCTTTTTTAAAACAGGTGTAGTCACTGGACTTTGCGATGACCTGAGAGAAAAGTCTATACTCCTGCTTACTAGAAGGCAATGGGCCAATGTCGGTTAGCCTTGATTATTTCAATATTTTTATTTCATATTTTCTAACCCTCTAACCACATAAAGACTCATTGAAGTGTGTGTGTTTGCAGCTACAGGAAAAAAGACCCAAATTCATGCATACACATTGGGACAGTAAAAAATCTTCCAAGCCTACCTGATATTATGTTTGGATTGATCATTCCAATTCCATGAGAAACTTTTTCCCAATTGTGGGAAACCATGACATGATTACCCACAACCAACACCTAATCTAGCTAGCTTGTAAATTGAATAAGAGAAGAAAATACAAGATTATAGACCACCTCATCATGGAGATGGGTACCACTTATATTATGTTGAAAAAGATACAAATTAAATTGTTTGAGATCCTCATCATCCGTACTAAATAATTTGAAACACTGGTCCTTCAAAGACTCCTCCAAACAATAACATTTAATATGAAATGTTTGTACCATAATCAAATCCAAATGAAAAGGAGAAATTGCAAAGCATATTGCAATACAATTTATGAGGAGAGAGAAAGGTAGGAAACTAGACCACAACTTGAATGAACAACAACAAGAAACCATACATTCAATAAGAGAAATTGTTGTTGACAAAGAAAGTAAAAAACTACACATTCGAAAAAGTTGTCAGTTCTTATTACTATTTATTTTATAGCATATGTTGTATTCTAATAATGTTGTCACATAATAAATTTATATCATTTCAACATTATGGGAAAATAACATGTGATAACAATAAGCAAGTTCACTAATTTTTTAGCTTCTATATTTACAAATTTTGAACTTACAATGATGCATCTATTATTAGTAGAACACAAACAAACAAAAAAGGCAATGAGACATTGTGACAAACAAAGAAGACAAAATAAATGATTATGAAATACATGCATTATTCAACATACATACTAGGATTGCATGCTTTGATGCTTCCATGCATGAAATGGTTTGCAACATTGTCAGGAATATCTGTAAAGAGTGTTAAATACATAATCTTCTCATTTTCAAGAGGAGAGAAAAAATTGTAAATAAGTATCACCTATGAGTTGGACGTCTAATATTTGGTAGTGGTCATCATTATAGATCAACATGTGACATAGTGCATCAAAATGTTTTTTTGTTGAATAGCTAAACTGTGGTTCGTGTTATCCATAAGGAATTGCCAATCATTTTAGCAAGATAGAGCATCTCTTCTATTTTCAAAGGGCAGGAGAAAAAATAATAGGTACACCATAGAAGGTTTCATGTTGTTTGGTGGCCAACAATATTATGCAATTATTCTTGTATAGTATTTGTGTTCCATATATGAATATATTTGTGCTGACTTTATTAGACAAATAGTTTCCATATCAAATAGTTACTCGATGTAATGGTGTATATAAATCCTTGAAAGTTCATTCTCATTTTAAAATTTTCCAATACAGTACAATATCTTTGTTCTAACATTCAACGAAATGGGAACATAGATACTAGTGACTAGTGACAATTTTTGCAACATGTGGCAATTCATTGTGCTCCAATATCATGATCTACAATTATTCCCATCATAAAATTTTTATAAGCTAATAAGACCTTATCTTTAGGTTTACTTTCATCTAGATTCTTCATTAAAACTTCAATATATAATTCAAATGCCTTTTCTAATTTGAAAGCATATTTAGAAATGTATTGAAGAACACATTTTTAGGAACTTACGCGCTGAAAATCAACATTGACTCTTCATATTAGAAGTATGTCCATACTATGAATATATAAATAATTGTCCTTCCTTGTAGATGTGCAAGATGTTTTTTTGGTTGCGATTGGGCATGAATGTCGATGCATATAGTGCAGGGAAAGATGCTTTATAAGTAATATTGTAATGTCTATCATTGTGTTTAAGGATTCTACACTTTGTACACTTTGTGTGTATTTGAATAGGTTGGTAGGGTTTATGCTGCGAGTTTTGAATTTTTGTTGGATGTAGTTTACGGTGTAGGTTTTCAATTTAAGCTATTTTTTTAAAATTCCAAATGGTGGGTTTGTTCTTAAATTTTCTTCAAATTTTTTTTGTTGTGGTCTCCATATTTTTTTACGAGCATCTTTTGAACAAATTAGCCTTTCATTTATAGTAGAAATTCTCCCAACGCCACTCCATGATGATTTACAATCTTTTCACAACCTTGCAGAGTTCCAATTATGGTCTTCCATGGATAAATTGGAAGTTCAAAAAGGTTGGGAAATTTTTTAAAACTATCTGCAATTTTTTCCCAACCTTTGGAAATTCCAATTATGGTATTCCATAGATAAATTATAATTTTGACAAGATTGGGAAAATTTTGCAAATCATCTGTATAAGCTCGAGTTAGGAGATTTTCTACTGCTTAAATATGTATCAATTTTTTTTTAAAGGTGAAGAAAATATAGGACACATTATTATACCATATATTAGTTACTACCAGTTTATTATATCAAACATCGTACGAGGAAAACATTATTGTTAGATAGAGTATTTTTTTTATTGCTTAAGAAAAGTTTTTAGTTTGAACTAGTTGGAGACCACCTTTGTAAATTTTTTTCAAAAATTGTAATCATTTATATATTTTTTTCTATTTTCTCAAAGTGAAGATGGTGGGTTTGTCCACCTTGATAAATCATAACTTTCTGACAATGTTTCGATGAATAGTTCAAGTTTGGTTGAAGAAAATTTTAGTGTGGTAGCCAAATTTGTTTTTCTTTGCCTAAGGGTTATGGCGTGGGTTTTCAAAACACAAGAATTGATCAACTATAGACCTCTATGCCATTAGGACAATCCTTCAATCATCAACATCAAAAAATCTGTATCACGATAGCTCTTGAGAAATTTCTACAAATTTTATAATTTTTTTTTATAGTTGTCATTTTGTATAGTGGAAAGATATACAATAATGCTTAAATGTAGGGTTCTTGCAAATCAATTATAAACTCTGTTGTTGTTGTTGTGTAAGACTATATATATTTTTGTTTCCTAGCCACTTTTATATCTGTAGTAGTATGTTGAAATTTTTGCAAGGCTTTTCATTATTCTCACCATATTTCTTTTCTTTCAGTAGGGTTTATGTTGTGTGTCGTGGGTTTGTTCTATATTTATAAAATGCAAATTTTATTTAATGTTTTGATGTATAGATTAAATTATTTTTGGGTTCTTGGTTTTCATTTGTGGTATTTGCAAAGAGTTGTTTCCATTGTTTGTGGTGGCTTTTGTATGCATTTGGAAGGAAGATGCATTTGTTTACTGGGTTTATCTAAAATGTTTTTCTTGTGGCTAGGGTTTATGCTTTCTAGGAGTTATGGTGTGGTTTTAGGATATGTATCATATCATATCGGTTTTAACCTAGACTTAAATGTTCATGGTGTTGAATGCACTAAATTTTATTAACTCAAAATTAAATTGAATCTTCTATACAATAATAAAGCTTACATGTATGCTCTATTATTTATTATATCATCCATTACTTGTGAGAAACTTATTATATCATGCTCTTGAGATGTGGAATAGTGCAATAACTTGTACAAATCTATTTAAGGATAATTTAGAAAGTGGTATTTTGTAGAGCGAGTTGATTGATGTTATTTTCTTTGACATTGTTGAACCACAACTATATTAAAATGATTATTGTCAAGACGAGGAGACGTAGGTATCAAGGGATTCAATTGGAGAGTATTTTGTTAGCTTCTATCTGCATTTGAAAGGAATAATTAGAATATTGGGTTTGTTTTAGTTGTGGGTTTTCGACAAAGTTGCAGGTCAAGTTAAGTTTGACCTATTTAAATTTGCTTGAAAAACTCCTTTTTGGTTTGAATGTAGTGTTTCCTTTCTTTTGAAAGTGTGAATGGTGGTTTTATATGTATATATATATGTGTGTGTGTGTGTGTGTGTGTGTATACACACACACACATATACATCCATGCATATCTATATGTATGCATCATCCACCCAATATATGTTGCTCACAAGGGTTTTCTGCTCGGTGGCGATGCATGTTGCATTGTGATGCATTAGGGGGGGGGGGTGTTGTTGATTGTTGCTACTATGAATGATGAGTTGATTTCAATTTTGCATTCGAAAAATTTCAATACTATATAAGTTGTCTTGGGTTTGTATGGGAAGTCATTTCCAGGTTGTTGGTTTCCATTTGTGCTATTTGCAAATACTTGTTTCCATTCTTTGTTGGCTTGTGTCAGCATATTATCATTTTCTCCTAATTACAGATATTATTATTATATCCTGGCACAATTGGAAGGGCAAGTTGAATCAGACCAAGTGGAAGTACCACATTTTTCACTTGGGAGTTAAAATCTAGAAACCTAGTGAACTAATCAGCATTGTAGGAACCATAACTAAACAATGCAACTCTACCATAGCAAAGAAAACAAATTTCTTTACCAATGTTCAGTATTAAATATTTGTCATAGAGGCATAAATTACAACTGCCAAGTGAAAAATGGGCACATTCTCTTGCCTCCATTTCTTGCACAACCAATTTTATCAGTTTGAATGTAATATCATATGTTTTTTAAAACTATAATTTAATTATACACACACATATATACTACATACTAGGTGCTTCCTTCACCTTCTAGACTGGCTACATACCCTATATCAACTTGTTAAAGGAATTTTCAATCATCACTCTTTTGGATATGCAGTTCAAGGTTTACTATGTTTTCTTCCTTTTAAGTTGCTATGAGTTTCTTAACCGTGCTTTGGTGTTTGTTGACAAAAGTTTTTTTTTTTGCAACTACATTTCTTGTTTCCTTCCAAAATAAATAACCATGGTTTAGTAATGAGAAGTTATGGAGATAGTAGTAATTAAATCTATATATAACTCTCAAAATTCCTACATGCAAGCATAATTATATATGTTTCCACATATAATAGGATAAACATAACAGAGCCCAAAAATATTGTAAAAGCATGAGATATAAAATATTTTGTCCATAGAATCATACATCCATACGATAGACATGTAAAATCTGTATTCTAAGCGTATGGGATAAAATAAAAAATAATTTGTAGAAAAGGTTGAAATTGGATGCAAAAGTTGAAATGGAGCAAGATCAACTCCCACATTTTTCACTTGGAAGTTGGAATCTAGAGTTGTGAGGAACATATCAGAATTTTAGGAACTATAACTATAAAAATATCTCCACCATAGAAAATAGAATACTTTTGTTTACCAAGGTTCAACATGAAATGTTTGTTGTAGAAGAAGAAATTGCACTGCCAAGTGAAAATGGACACATGTTATTGCCTCCATTCAGCTTGCACAACCAATTCTATTATGTACATCATCTTGTTAAGAAAAAGAAGGTAAGAACTGACTGAACTTTTCATGTGTGCAGAGAGGGTATGTAGCAATAGTCACAATGGACAATAAAAATCAATACAGGATCAACCTTGTGTTAATAATTAGTAATCATTAAAGCTTCCACTAAAACACAGGCATCTGAGTAATTTTGGAGGATTACTCAAATTAATAACAAACAATGGAAGAAAATGATATATTTATGCCACAATTCATTATTACTGTTAACAATCCTCCATTATGACTCAACATGCTCATGGAGATGCCAATATTTATATATCTTTGTAGAGGGAAAAGGTGGGGCATGATTTTGACAAGTACACACTGTAACACCCCAAAATTGGCATCTTGCAACCCTAACCAATTTTGTTGCATTTGTCACTCTTCTAGATCATCAAAGTCCTATTGTACTAGGCAATTCTGAGTTTTAACTGACCCTACTCGACCTAAGTGTCAAAGGCAGAAAATCCTAAATCTATATTAATCATACATCATATTTAATTCCTAAATATCTATTGGCTAAACAAACCCTATGATTGAATTAATTTAATTATAAAGTCCTAGCACTTTAATTAAATTAATTTCACCCTCTTTAGCTAAGACACATGAAAAGGAATTAAATTATATTTAATTATTAAATAAATATCCTCATTTCAATAATTGAATTTAATTATTCAGATAATTGAGAAAAACATATTTATGAGGTCATATTTATTTAATTAATTGAATATTCTCTCAAAAATCTTTCTTCTGTTTAGAAATGGAATCTTTGAATTAATTGTGCTTTAAAGAGAAAGAAAACAATTAAAATCAAATAAAACAGAATTAAATAAGAGAAAGAAAATAATTTAATTCAAATAAAATAGAATTAAATCAAAGAAAGAAAATAGTTAAAGCAGAGAGAAAATAATTTATTGTATTCTTTTAAATAAAGCTTTCTAATTTAAACTGGCTTTTCTATCTGTTTTATTTCAAAGAGGAAACTTTCTATTATGATCATCTTTGAGTCTATAAAGGAACTCTCATTCTCTCATTCAAACCCACTCACTCATTTTCATGCATTGTTAGAATACTGAATTATTGTCACATTTCTTGATAATCTCATATAGAATAATCTCATTTTGTAATAGATTCATTTCAATTTCTAGAATAATTGCATTGAAATCATGTCTTAGATTATCTTACATCTTTCACTTCTTAGAATAACTGTGCATTGCATTGCATTCATGAAGAAAAATCCTTCATTCCTAGATTGGTCTATGGTTGTGAGACTCTCATTCTGAGAACAATTTCAAAAACCCCGTCTGGATAGAAGGCAATAGGTCAAATCATGCAGACAGACAAGATGAATAATCTCATATTCAGTCTTGTGTGTATCTGATGAAGAAGGACTATGTTGAAGTGTATGGTGAATTAACAAGGCCAAATTTACCACACACACACACACACACACACACACACACACACACACACACACACACACACACACACATATAAAATATATATACCTATTCATAATTATGTCTATGCATACATCACTAGTGCAATATGTAACACTCAAACTATATCCAAGATACCTACATACTAAAGGATTCCTTCACCTTCTAGACTACCCACATACCCTATATCCATGAGATCAGGGCATTTTGGATTCACACTCTATCTTTGATATGTAGTTCCAGTTTTGCTACATTCCATCTAAATATTCTATATATGTATTTACACACACACACACACACACACACACAGTTTTGCTACATTCCATATAAATATTCTATATATGTATTTACACACACACACACACACACACACACACACACACACACACACTTGGTGCAATAGGTAACACACAAGTTATATCCAAGAAACCTATGCACTAGGGGATTCATTCACCTTCTAGATTACCTACATACCTTGTATCCATGGGATCAAGGCATCTTGGATCCACACTCTATTTTTGACATGTAGTTCTAGTTTCTCTACGTTTTTATGCAACTATTATAGGAACACATCCCTTTTGTGACATTAATTGTGTCCCAATAGTTCTTCATCATTGTTCACCCACTCAGGCAAGCCATGAGAACCCTATAACATCTAGTGCAAATAGTTTAAGTGTTTATCATATAGTTATGGTTGAAAAACAAGATCTCAGTTTTTCTATGCACATAATCATTTTGTGTTTCTCTCCTCTAGTTTCTATTGTATTGGTTTTCCTTTTAAGTTGTAATAAGTTTGTTAACAGTGTAGTTATGGTTGAAAAACATGTTCCCAGTTTTCCTATGCACATAATCATTTTTTATTCCTCTCCTCTACTTGCTCCAAGAAATCGAGTCACAAAAATGTTAAATATGAAAGCCTTGCAAAAAGTGCAACCTAGTAGTGCATGTATAAAAGTAACTGACAACAAAGAAATACATATATAGTTTTAGACAACAAATCACAATTTGACAAATTTGAAAATGGGAACACAACAATGAAAATTACTCTACCATGGGAACACATCTATGTATTTTAGATGCAAACATAATTTTCATAATGCATGTAAAGGGTTTAAGACAAGTCACTTCATATAAAGTATTGGGGAAAACATAAATACATATATATTTTTAGACAACAAATCACAATTTGACAAATCTGAAAAATTGAGAAAAAAAACAATGCTAATTATTATACCATGATAATACATCTATAGATTTTAGATGTAAGCACAATATTCATAATGCATGTAAAGGGTCTAAACAAAGTCACTTGAAATGGCCTCTGCAATGGATACATGAAAAGACAATACAATTTGTAAACCCTAGTTGCAATAAAAAATATTTGTAAATACAAAAATTGAATACTTAATATCCAAAAAACTCTTGTCACCTTATCTCAAGATAAAGATGCAAAGAAAAAATTCCGTTCATTGGATAATAATCAACTAAGTAGGTTTATATAGGGGTTTTGGTTCAAGTAAAATATTTTCTATTTTTTGAAAGTGTAAATGGTAGGTTTCTTCTATCTTCATAAAACATACATTTCTTTCAATGTTTTGATCAATAGATTAAATTTTCTTGAAAAACCCTTCGTTGTACTCACAAAACAAAAAACATGCATTTAAGTCGACATTTGTCTTTGTTTATTGGGTTTATATAGGAGTTTCGGTTTGAATGAATATTTTCTATTTTTTAAATTGTAGTTTATACACACACATATATATATACACACACACACACATATATACATATATATGTGTGTGTGTGTGTGTGTGTGTACACACATATATATGTTGGAATTAATGGGAAGTGTGTACTGAGAGGGGAGGGGTGAATCAGTACCTCTAAAACTTTTGTATCCTTTCATCAATTAACCTTTGTGTAATAAATTGTATATCCATTCATCTGATCTATACTATCTTGATGTGAGTTATATGAATTCATAAACTTAACATACATGTGAACATTCATAGAAAGTAATTGACATATAACACAAGATATGATATCGCAGAAAACTCCTATTAGGAAGTAAAATTCGTGGTGGGGATGGCACCCACAAAATATTCACTATCTACAGATTGGAAGGGGTTGGTTAAGGCTTACAATTTGATGACTTATGATGATCTACCTGGTTAAGAGTATCTATGGAGACTTGTTAAAGTATACTCGGTTAAGAGCTTTAGCAACATTGTTGAGTGTGCACTCGGTTAAGAGATTTATAGTTCGACTGTTAAATACACCTTCTTTGAAAGGATTTTTATACTTTTATCCACTTGTTAGAATGATCAAAAATTACAATTTGACCTGGTATATGCAATCTCCTATTGCTGATACAGATCCATTCAAGGTTACATGAATAAGATATATCACCTAATGTGATTGAATAATACCTCTGATTCTCGGTAGCCTCTGTTCTTGGTTCTTGCTAACCAAATTCACCTTTTGCTATTCTAGTTCTTGAAACATTCAATCTGATCCTTAGATGTGCTTGTAAGCTTCATTCATCCTCTTTTCATATTCACAAATGTATAATGAATGATTGCATAATCTATTTATAAGATGGATTGACATCATCAAGTTTCATGAAAAACAATGTTAACTCTAAGATCAGGTTTATAACTTTACCTTGATCTCCTAGTTTATGTGTTTTAAATTAGTTAGACTAATTAAAGCACTTACATTCATGTTTCTTGTCCCTAAAGAAATGGTTTTAAAAAAAAATCAAGATTCTATAAATAGAATAAGATTTTTTTATCTGACGTGGAAGTCGGATCCACTTTTTGCGGGCTGTAACTGACTTTCGGTTTCTGGCGGTCAGTTATGCTCAGAAATCACTTGATTGTCTTTCAGATTCCTCTCTCAGTTTTCTCTTTGACTGTCTCTCAATTTGTACTATATCCTACATGTAAGGTTCCTCTTTATCCTTCCAACTTTGCATTTTTGGTGTACACAGAAAATTGTGTCATTGGTTTTCTTTGTACTTAGCCATTTTCGGTGATCTCTTGTATCTTCATTTTTGGTTTTCTCTTTGTCCCGTCTTTTAGTGTATGCTTACCGAAAGTGTTGTTTGCATACTAATTTAAAATTAGTGTCATCAATCTCCCCCTTTGACATTAGTATCAAAAACTGACATGTGCAAAATACTAACAAAATGTTAAGTATGTACAACATACATAATCCTTAGTCATTGCATGACTCCCCCTATGTATATGCCGGTATATCCCCTTTTTTGGTAGTACTGTATAGTTTCCTATCTATCTGTAAATTATCTTTCCCTCTGTAAAATAAATATACATATCATTTTCCATTTGAATACATATCATTTTCCCCCTTTTTTGATATTAAGGGCAAAGGACTATACCTTATAGCTTATCAAAAATGTGAGTGTGAAGACTTCATTTATTCCATCATCTTATCCCATTGTTCCTTTAAGTTCTCTAGAGCCATGTGCTTGAGTGTGATCTTGGAATGCATATCGTAGATGCTGTCTGCTACAAACATCTCAGGGTTGCTATCAGTTGCCTTACTGAACTGATGTGCTATTGAAGTAGTGTCAGATTTGGTAGAAGTTGAGCTTGGAGCTTGGTGACTTCTTCTCTAAAGTGTGTCTCTGCTTCCCACAGTTCCTGCCTCAACCTTTTTATTTCAATGATTTTATCATAATGCAGTTTTAGTGCATTGTTATTGGTGGTTAAGCTGTTTGCACTGTTAGCTAGATCTAAATCTAACTTTGCTATGTTTTCACTATTCTCTTTAGTGGAATTTTCCAGTGTACTTAATTGTTGAATCAAGGAAATAGATTCAGCTAAAATTGGTTCTAACTCACTAATGAATTCTGAAAGCTTTACCTTGTTGACTGCCACTTCTTGGCTGATGTTCTCAATAAGTTTTTGCTGGTACTTCTTCTCTGCTCTCTCTTCAACTGCCTTCTCTGCATCAATGTTCTTTGTTGTAATTGCTTCTGTGAGAGTGGATAGTTGATCAAGAATTGTATTATTCTGATCAACATCAACATCAGGTACAATTTGGTACAATATGTCCCTTGTTACTTCCAGTACCATGGAGTCTCAGTGTTGTTTCCTCAGCTTCTCATGTAATGCCTTCCTTTGGCATATTTCACCGTATTCTTTCAATTCTTCATAATCAAGTGTAGTGGGTCACATTTTTGTATCTCAATGATTTCATTTAAAGTGACTTCTGCTGGAGATTTGATTCTGAACAGTTGAATGATTGTATGTTTGTCATTGATGACAACATATAATACATAGTAGTACTTTTGTATGTACTTATCCATATGATGACATGAAGACCAGCGTGGATAGATACATGTTGTTGACATGTTTAGTATGCTATGTTCATACACACAGACTCAGATACGATATTTCAGTAAAGATATGTAATTCTGTTATTGACGGTTACAGTTCTGGAGGAATAATAGTTTAAGGCCAACGTATGTAACATGTTGATCGAGTTGTGCCTATATTCAAGATATGCATGTGTATATTCATGATGCGTTATGAGTTGTTGATATTAATCTAAATGCACCAAACGTGTTTCAAGAAGATTGCAAAGTTATGGTTAAATTGATGAAGCTGACTCAGTGAAGCGATGCGTCTATTCAGTTAGTACTTGCATGGTTGTAATTATACTTGTGCGCTTAGTAGAGCCGACAAGGATGTTAAGAAGAGTTGTCCTATAGGTCCCATGATCTCATACTTGGTGTATGTACTTATAGAAGGTCATTTGTAATGAGAAGAGTTGAGAAAGCCAGAGATTGAAAATCATAGCAGAGTGTTGATGCAGCAGAGCTATATTTGTCATATGTTGATAATATAGATGTTTATGTTGAAGCATTCAGAATACAGATTAGATTGTTATATTTATTTACAAGAGGTTAAAGAATCGACACATAAAAGGAACTGATCAGACAAGCAGTGTCACAAACAACAGTTCATCTTGTTGATACAGTGTGTATCAAATAATCAGAAGGTTGTAGCCTTCACCACTTGGACAGTGAGTCCTTGGACAATGAGTCCTCCACCCCTAATAGGGTTACATGTAAAAGACTCCTAACAGGGTCTGACCCTTAACCAGGTCAACTATACTACTGCATTGTATTGTAAAACTCCTAACAGGGTTGAAGAATCTTTTAACAGGGATTACTATAAACAGTATAGTTCTTTGTGGGTACTAATTCCCACCGGGGTTTTTACCATTTGGTTTCCTCATAACCAAATTGATGTGTTGTGTAATGTGTTATATGAATGTGTATTTACTTTGTATCAATCTGGATTAATAAGTACAAAATATTTAAAGTTGCAGATAACTGCTTCACCCCCCCCTCTCAATTATCTCTGAAGTATTCTAACAATTGGTATCAGAGCCAAGTGCCTTAGAGAGAAAGCTTAACAGCTTAAGGTAGATCAAGATGGCATACTTTAGAAAAGACAACCCTAAGTTCGATGGAGAGATAAAATGATAACACATCTATAGTGCATCGGATTGAAGATCTTTGAGATTGCTACACAAGAGGTTGAAATCCCATCTCTGAAAGACCTTGCAAAGGATGATGCTACTAGAAGACAAAATGAAACATTTACCAATAATGCAATTGCCAAAGAAGCCCTAATCAACACCTTATCTGACAATGAATTTTTTGAGATCAAGAAGTTTGACAAAGCACATATCATATGGAAGTATTTAGAAGACATGTTTGAAGGAGATGTTCAAGCAAAGAATGCACGCAAGAAGATGTGGAAGAAGAAATACAACAGTCTCGAGATGTTACCAGAAGAGAACACTAGAGCTTATAATCAGAGGATAAATGAAGCAGTATCTGGAATCAGAAACAATGGAGGAAAAATTTCAAAAGAAGATATAATGGATAAGTTATTAACCACTTTGACATCAGACTATGAAAACAAGATTAGTATTCTAGAGGAAACTATGCAATTCTCACAAGACTTCAAGAGAGAGACTTTGATCAGCAAAATTTGTGCATTTTAAATATCAAGATTAAAGAATGAACCTAAGAATGAAACAGCCTTCAAAGCTTCAATCCACGGTAAAAAATCCTCACACATCTCTACTCATAATGAGAATGAAGAAACTGATGAAGAGCTAGAAGAGATAATTGCCATGATTGCTAAGAGAGAAAAGAAAGGAAAAGGAAAGTATGAAGGACAACTTCCATTTAAGTGTTTTTCATGTAATAAG
>MU223362.1:975695-995468 GCA_018584345.1 Thuja plicata | reverse complement strand
TGTTGTGTAATGTGTTATCTGAATGTGTATTTACTTTGTATCAATCTGGATTAATAAGTACAAAATATTTAAAGTTGCAGATAACTGATTCACCCCCCCTCTCAGTTATCTCTGAAGTATTCTAACAACTTCCAACTTATTCTTCTTGGATTTCTTCTTCTTCTTTTGATTTTCACTTGAATGTAAAACCATAGCCATCTTCTCGGCTTTGTCCATTGTGCTTGATGAAGTGATTTGTGGTGCTTCTTTTTGCTGCTTTGTTTCGGTTTCACCCCTTCAGTTTTCTATAGATGTCTCCACATTAACCTTTACATTGTCGGTAGAAACCTTTTTGGTATCCTTAGGAGTGCCATCTTTGGCTTTATTTCCTTCATTGGTGTCCTTATGCACTTCATCTGTCTTTGTTTGTGCATCCTTTTATGTTGTATATGCATCTTCTTGCTTTGTATCTCCTCATGTAGCCTTGTGAGTGTCAGTTACTTTGTGAGTGTCTCCAATGTCTTTTTGATCATCGATGTTGTCTTTCTTTTCTCCTTCCCTTGCATCCTTGGGAATGCTTGAATACCTTTGAGGTGACTTGTTTTTTTATTGCAGAATATTGATAGCTTGTATCAATATTGGCATGTTGCCTGGTATGTTCACCTGTGCATTATCAAATGTTGTGTCCTAATTGGTGTGTCATTTGTAACATTGACATCTTCATCTTTGTTTAATTCTTTTGCTAGATCATCGGTGATGTCAATGATAGTGTTATCCACAATGTTGTCCTTTGTGGTGTCAGGCCATGTTTCATCTGCAACATCCATATTTTTGTTGCCAGTTGTGTCTTGTTCTTCCTTGTCTAACTCAACTGATGTCTCATCTTCTGCATCTTTGATTAATATATGTTCTTGAGTTTCCTTACCAACATATTTCTATTCTAGGTCTTTCTCAGGGCTATCTTCCTCAATAGGTCTATTTAGAATTTTACTCCACTTCCTGTGGCTTTCTTTTTCAAGCTCTATAAGATTCCCTTCAAGAATTTTGTAGGCTCTCAGCTTGGGTGAGAATTCCTTTTTATGGTTTTCCATAATTTCATTAATTTCTTCCTTCTTGGATTCAAAAGGCATGAGAGTAAAAAGTACTCTTTCTCTTATTTCATTCTCATTCTTCAAGGAAAATGTCCATCTAGCATATAGTCTGTCCAAGAGTTCCCTTGGCACATTATTGCCTTCAAACTGAATCGGTACATACTTGAAATTGTACATCTTTGCTATGATGGCATCTTCAACTTTGTTATGGTCTTCTAGATCCAATTTCAACCATCTTCTAATTTTAGAATCTATGATAGATCCTGAATTTGAAATAGATTTTCATATCTCATCAATGCTTTTTGGAGCTTTAACCTTTTTTGCCTCTACAAATTCATCTTGATCGGTGTCCTCAATGTCTTCCCTTGTTCTGATGAGTTTTCTGATGAGTTTCCTTATTCTTTTTTTTGGCCCTCTTTTCGGTGTGGCTGCTTTTCTCTTGTATGTTCATACTTTTCCTTTCTTCAAAGGTGAAGGACTTGAATCCTTAGATTTTTGACTTCTTGTTCTAGAAGCAGTTGTGGTTCTTAGCTTCTTGGTTGGTGGAGGAGGAGGTGAATCTGACTTTGTGGCCTTGAAGTCATTCTTTTATTAAACTTCACTGATAGGTAGCTGTCCTTCGGTTTCTTCCTCCTTTTCAGGTTCTTCATCCTGTTTGGTTTCTTCCTCTGTTGCTGACAGTATCTTCTTAAGGTTCTTGAGCATTTTGTCCTTTTTCCTGACAATTTGTTTTACAACCAGGCCAGATTTGATTCTTGATTTTGCCTCCTCATAATTTCCAAACTTAGGTTGTTTCTTATCTAATGGTTCATTTAACAGGGCATCTATTTCTTTATATGCTTGATCTATATTTATCTCATATTCTAATGGTTGAAGCCATGCTATCCTCGGTACAACATGCTTGATATAAGTGTGGTCTGAATCAACTATGAAGCATATTTCATCTTTAAACTTGTCTATGAGTTTCTCGGGGATCCTTACCCTCTTTTGCATTTGGTCTTTGAATACATTAAAGTATTCATCCATGACTATTTCAAAATTATCTCCCAATGAGGTTATGTATTCAATGATTTTCACGGTGAACAATTTTGTGCTATCCCATTTTATATCTCCTATAGAAGGAAATGTCTCTTGAAAGTAGAATAAAATGCACATAATAAGTGAGCCAAAATTACATGTGTTTGAATTTGCATTCCTTATAGTCTTGAAATTTTCTTCTAACTAGTTCAGTAGAAGTTTAGATAAATCAAACTGAGTTCCCTTCTTCACAATCTTGTATGTTGTGTCTATTGCACCAGATGCTATGTTGTTCATCCTGCTGGCTTGAAATAATTTGTAGCCTAGAACACATGCTTCAAATTTCATCTCATCATCGGTAATGGTGGATACCTTTAATCCTTTTCCATCCCATTTGGCTCCTGTGATCTTTTTAGTCTCGGCCTTGGGTGGGTGATTCAATTCTTTTACCTTTTTGGTTACATGGTAACCGGTGACTGCATGGATAACATCTCAGGTTATCATCGTCAATTCATCTAGCCATAGTTTGTGATTGTACAATCGGCTCAGTACCAACTGAATGCACTTAGTTTTGAAGACCTTCAGGAATAACATGGCATTTGTGAGCCCTTTCACCTCTATATGTTTATGCTCATTGATAGGCCATTTTAATGGCATACTTTAGATACCCTAGGAGAAATTTTGATAGGTCTTTTTCCATGTCTTCTTTTATTTACTCCAAGATTTTATGCTTTAAAACTATTACTATGTGGTATTCAACCACTGAACCTATGCTATGGAAATATGATTAGTTAATATGCTTTATCTCAATGAATATGCTCTGTTAATTACTATGGAATCATGATCATGTTTTATGAATGAATTGAATGATTGAGTGATAGATAATGCATATGTACTTTAATGATTATTTTCCATGAATTATTTTATACTAACAGTTTAAATGTAGCGCATCGAAGTAGCAACTATCATTTTGTTCAAGTGAGCACATCTATGTGTGAGATGCTTGACTTGGTCCTGCAATAAATGCACATGGATGGAACATTGGCGTAGCAGTAGTGGAAGGTTTCTGGTTAATCTAGGTGGAGACGGTTGAGCAAAGAATTGGAAAATGCAATAAGTTTCCTGATGAAATCTAGGAGAGAGTGGGAAGTTAGATCTGGTGTCTAAGAAATTCTTTCCTCTTTTCTAGACTGATTCCATTTCCTACTTTCTGGATTTCCTTTCTGTTAGTTGTTTGTAATAAAAGCTCCACCTTTTCATAGGGTGTGTTGATTTTAGCAGATAGATGTTTTCCTTTAAATAAAGCCCCACTCTTGCGTGAGATAGAGGTCATTGTTACCATGATAATTGCAATATAGTTCAATTCTATCATTTTTACTGTTTATGAGAATCTCTGTACTCTATTATTCATTTTAATGAGCAAAAGAAGTGTTGAGATTAATTCTGTGTAATTGAGTGTTTTGGGTACTCACCCAAGGGGGCCCACTTGGTGAGCAATCTATAGTTAGATTCATTTTAGTTTAGTTCTCTTTCCTTAATTTCCATCATTTCAATTCCTATGATGAATATCTCCTGCAGCCAAAGCCACAAGATAGCTATCGCTTCCTGCGGCCGAGAACCAGAGTAACTAAGGCATTATAGTTAGTTTGTGCACTTTTCCATTCTGCTAGCAAAATTCACTTCCATCATTTACTTTCAAGTATTTAATTTCACAAAAATAGTTTAGCTTTCCTTCAAGTATTCATTTCATGGAGCAATAGCATAGTTTCCCTTTGAAAGCATTTAGTTCCTGCAACCATAGAATAGTTTCTTTCCAGCATTTGTTTCCTACAGTAATTATAGAATGATTGGTTGAGAAAGTGCTTGGCACATATATTTTTCTGGCCCATTTCAAGTAACACGTCCTGGGGTTTTACATATTAAATGAGCTTCTTATAAAGAGGATGAAGTGCTTGGTTGGATGTCCAATCCCTGAGTTAAAGGATTATGCCTATTTTTTGAGCCTTTATAATGAGCGATCATTTTTGGTGCCGCTGTTGGGGATGATGCTGAGCCTGGTTCTTATTCAACCATTCCTAGGATTTTCTTTCATGCTTTCATTTCCCTCTTTAAGTAGATTAAGCGTCATCTTGAAAAGAAAAAACCACTATTCACATCATTCCATACTATCTGCAGGCATAATAGACGAAGAAATGCCCGAGGAAGGTACTTGCCAAATCAATTCAGTAGCCTATTTGAAGAAGAAAGCTAGTTCATTGATGCTATTATTGAGCTTCTTGAAGCCCCTTAATCATCCTCATCTTTTGAGGGTGACTTCCGTGGGTTCTTCCAGGAACAACCAGAAGCCAATCTATTTGTTGAGGCCTTTTCCAACCTAGAACTCCAGAATCCTAGAGAAGAAAATCCTTGGCAGTTAGTCATCTACCAACCTCAAAACCCACCTCAGCAGCCATGAGGGATGGCCAATCCTACTACATTTCATTTTCCCATATTCGATTAGTATGATAATAACAACCTTAAGAATATTCTCTCTTCTTATCTTCCAAAATTTTATGGCCTTGTCACAGAGGACCCAGATACCTTTCTCTTTGAGTTTGATATCCTTTTTAGAAACTATGACTACACCACTGATTCCCACAGACTTAATCTTTTTCCTGCAACACTTAAAGAGTCTACATTGCAATCGTTTATGGGCTTAGGATAGGATGTTGTCCACAGTTAGGATGAAATGAAGGATGCTTTCTTGCTTAAATACAAGGATGCCGAGGAAATGATATGCGAGGGGATGAAATCTTTAAGATGTCACAGAAGGAGGATGAGAGTCTTGAGGATTATGTATCAAGGTTCATGTTCAGTATGCAAAAGAATACCCAGCATGAGTTTAATGAAGAATCTTAGAAGTTTCTCTTTTTGCAAGGCATTCATGATGGATGCACAGAGGCACTAGAACTGATGGCCAAAGGAGAAATCACCCAGGCATCATGGGATGATATCTGGAAAATCTGCCTTAAGTACTCCAGAGCTACTGTTAAGAATGGAAGGGGATATAGGTCCACCCTAGGAAAGTCCAATGGTGTTGGTGCTTCATAAACATAGATAACCAATCTCTTATCCAATATAAAGAAAGATATCATTAACAACATGGCCACTCAGCTGGACACCATGCAGGCTAAGAAGAAACATGAGGAAGAAGAGGCTATGCTAGCATAATTCTATCCACATTATAGACAGAAGAAGAGAGACTACAGATGCAAACTGGTTGCTAACATGGAGACTACACAAATGATGACTGATTAAAAACCAATTAAACCAAAGGATGAGCAACTATTCTTCGTCACTCAATGACGACCATGGGTGCAGAGACAAGGTATGTCTCAGGACCCTCTTTCATTTAGTGGCCCTTTTTATAATAATAAATGGCAACCCCCATGAATTATCAAAATCCTCCCTAGAACAATTCCTAGAATTAGTGGTAGAATTTCCCCAATCCACAGTAGCCAAACCTTCAAGGAGTTTGGAAACAACTCCAAGGGGTGTGACAACCACCACAAGGTAATTGGTAGAAAAACTTGCAGTGGCAAGGCAACCAACAATGGCCAAATCAACCATAAGGATTTTTTCCACCACCTATGCAGCCTCCACAACAACAAGCTCTTTTTCCACCTCCTGCAAACACTAACCCACCTCCTAAGCCTACTTAGTTATCTACATAGCCACAACCAAACCCCAACAACTGACCTCCTCTACCTCAGCAAAATATGTATGCTACAGACCCGTCGCAGTATCTCATGCAATATCCTGCTTATGCAATCAACCTTGATGATATTCACTTACGGTTTGGTACCACTCTCCCTACTCCTGAGCCTCCTATAATCATTGAAGTGCCTTTTAAGGAGCCCAATGAACCTCACAATCCATCTACTTAAGTATCCCTTGTACCACCAGCTAAATCCAATCAGCATACCATTCCTACTTTTCCACAAAGGTTGCAACATAGCAATCCTAAAACCATTGATGAAGAAAATTTCAATATCCTTGACCAACTAAAGAATGTCAGCGTCCAAATTCCCATTTTCCAGGAAATCAAAGATGTTCCTACCTATGGAAAATCCATTAAGGAAGCTTGATTTAAAAATCTTGAACGCAAGAAGAAGGATCCCCAGATTGTCCATGTCTTGGGAAAACTGGCAGACATCATGTTAGGGAAGCTTACCATCCCATAATATTCTGACCCTGGCAGCCCTGTTGTCGAGGTCATTATTAATGGGACTGCTATAAAAAATGCCTTGATTGATCTTGGAGATGCCATTAATATCATGACCAAGGACATCATGCAACATCTTGGTATCACCAACCTCCAAATATACCTACTATCTTGCATCTCGCAGACAGTTTGACTGTAAATCCTGATGGAGTGGTGGAGGACATTGTAGTTAACCTTGAGTCTTGGTCCTACCCTATAGACTTCATGATCCTCTTGCCAAAATCTACCCTAGGAGGCTATCCAATTATTCTGGGACATCCTTGGCTGGCTACTGTTGATGCCTATATCGGTTGTCGGTCAAAAGATATGACCATTTATGATGGTGAGCATACCAAAATCTTGTCCTTGTATCCTCCTACTCAACCTCAGATGGAATTAGCCTCTCCCATATGGCCAGATGTAGGAGAGGAAGCTAAATTTATTAATTCAGTCTCTTAATTAATGATGTTGAAAAGGGATCCCTTCTTGCAGCTTCAAGAGGAAGATAAAGTAATCACCAACATCATGCATAACCAGTATGGATCGAACTTAGACCCTTTGGATAGTTCCTTCCAAAACCACTCCCTGCAGCCGTTGTACTCTGATTACCAATTATCTTCTCCTGCATCCAATCAGCTTTATGGCCAAATGCTTCCCTATGAGATCCAAGTGCCCTCATTGACAAATGAATCTATGGTCAAGCTCACTAAGAAATTGGAAGTTTCCCCTGACTGTTGCTTGAACATTAATAGTAAAGTTACTCCTCAGCAACAAACATCATTGACCAAGTTACTGAAGAACCATACTATAGCTTTTTCCTGGGATTATGCTGATATGAAAGGCCTGGACCCAAATTTATGCACTCGTAGGATTTTTCTAAAGGAAGATAAACCCGCAGTAAGGCAATTTCAAAGAGGTGTCAACCCTGCCCTCCATGAGATAGTTAAAGCCGAACTCCAAAAAATCCTTAAAACTAGCTTCATATATCCCATATCAGATAGCCAGTGGGTTTACCCACTAGTTATAGTTCCTAAGAAAGGTGGAAAGTGGAGAGTGTGTGTGTATTACAGAGAGCTTAACAATGCCACTAAAAAGGACCATTTTCCTCTTCTGTTCATTGACCAGGTTCTGGACTCTCTAGCAGGGAAGAAATACTTTTCTTTCTTGGATGGGTATGGTGGATACAATCAAATCCAGATTCTCCCAGAGGATTAGGAAAGGACCACATTCACCTGCCCATGGGGGAATTTTTCTTATTCATTTTTACAGTTTGGCCTCTGCAACGCTCCTGCTACTTTTCAGCATGCAGTTATAAGAATTTTTGCTGACATTTCCCATGACTATACGAAGATCTACATGGATGACTTTACAACTTATGGTGAAACTTATGAGGAAGCATTGGAAAATCTGGAAAAAGTCCTCACTAGGTGCAAATAACACAACCTGTCTTTGAACAACAAGAATTTTTTTATGATGATACAGGAGGGAGTAGTGCTTGGTCACTATATATCTTCTCTTGGCATTTAGGTAGACCCAGCCAAAATTGAAGTCATCATGAATCTGCCTACCCCATCCAAACAGAAAGATGTCAGAAGCTTTCTTGGTCATGCTAGGTATTACAGAAGATTCATAAAGGACTTCAGCAAGATGGCCAATCCTATGTATTCATTGCTCACTAAGGATTTTGACTTTATCTGGACATCAGATTGTGATGAAGCCTTCTTATAGCTAAAGTTTGTTCTAACTGAGGCACTTGTTTTGCGAGGTCCTAATTGGACCCTCCCATTCCACATACATATAGATGCCTCTAATCATGCCGTTGGAGAAATTATTGGACAAAAGGAAGGTACTCTAGAACATGCTATTTATTTCATTAGAAAAAATATCCAAGGATCTAAGTTGAATTATACACTTACCAAAAAGGCGCTATTGGCTGTTATCTATGCTTTGAACAAATTCTGCCACTATGTCACTGGTTATCAAATCTTTGTGCATACGGACCATGCAACCATTAATTACTTGGCTAAAAAACCTGCAATCACAAGGAGGTTAGCTAGGTGGCTATTGCTGCTACAAGAGTTTGACATTACCATCATAGATAAGCCAGGCAGATCAAATGTTGTGGCCGATTTTCTCTCACGCTTGTAGAATGTTGATGAACCTATGGCAATTGATGACAGTTTCCCTGACGACCACCTATTATCCATTTTAGCTCAAGCTCCCTGGTACAATGATATTGCTAACTATCTAGTTTCTCAAAAGGTACCTCCGCAGTCTCTCCAAAGGGAAAGCGGTTACTAACAGAGAAAACTTTCAACTTTTCATGGATTGTTGATTGTTTGTTCTATACTGGCCCCGACCAAATATTGAGAAGGTGTATTCGAGAGGATGAAACTTATGACATCCTAAGAGCTTGTCATGATGAGCCATGTGGGGGAAATTTTTTTGCCAAAAGGACAGCCATGAAGGTACTTAACACTGGTTACTACTGGCCATCCCTCTACAAGGATGCAGTCAATTACACAAGGAAGTGTGATCAATGTCAGAGGATGGGGCGGCCTACTAAATCTGATTAAATTCCACTCTTTCCTTAGGTAGTGGTGACTCAATTTGATAAATGGGGAATCAATTTTATCGGTCCCATCAGTCTTGCATCAGATGACAATTCGTACATCCTTGTATGTACTAATTATGTGACCAAGTGGGTGGAAGTTAGAGCCATGAAGCATGCTTGGGATAACAGGGTTGCACAGTTTCTATATGAGGAGATAGTCACATGCTAAGGTGTACCCAGAGAGTTAGTCACTGATCAAGGAAATCAATTTACCTCTACATTGATTAGTTCTTTGATGAACGAGTATAATATTTACCACCGGAAATCAAGCCCCTATGATCCACAGGCGAATGGTCAGGCAAAAATCAGCAACAGGGAGATAGAAACTATCCTCACCAAGATAGTTCAGTTATACAAGAAATATTGGAGCATTAACCTCCAAGAAGCCATATAGGCCTATCAAACTACATGGAAAACAACAACAGGGTTTACTCCTTTCAAATTGGTATATGGAAAAATAGCTGTGATGCCGATCGAGTTTGAACATAATACTTTATGCACAACATTATAGCTCAACATTAATCTTACTGAAGCACAACATGATAGGATCTTATAGCTTAACCAGATGGATGAGATAAGGAAAGCTGCCCTATAGCACACTAAATTGGTTTAGACACAATGGAAAAAGTGACATGATTCTCATATCCTTACCAAATAGTTTGCTCCTGGCAATTGGGCTCTTTTGTATGACTCTAGATTCCAAGAAACCCAAGGTAAGCTTACAACATGTTGGCTTGGCCCTTATGAGATTATACATGTTTATGCTAATGAATTAGTTCAATTATCCACCATCAACCCTGTACATTTCAAGTTACTGGTGAATGGTCATAGGAATCACCTGTACCATAAACCTGAGACAAAGCCCGATTTCTTGCGGCAGTTTGAGATTTCTCCTACCCTAGCTGAACCTCCTACAGCTAAAGACTTTCCTATAGCCGAAGAGCCTCTTGCAGCTGAAGACTTTCCTGTAGTTGAAGAACCTCCTCTAGCTTAAGACTTTCCTGTAGCCGAAGGACCTATTCCTACTAAGGGCCTTCTTGCAGCCAACCAGAGTATTTATTTTCTCCAGTCATCTCTTTGATAATTTTCCACATGCAGTCATAATAAAATTTTTATTTCCCACAAAAATCGTTTGTCCTAAATAAAAACATCATCCCATTAGCTTTTTCATCACCTTTTTCTGCCATCATTACATTCACATCACCTCATTATTGCGCTAGCTCAAATTTTTGCTATGCCCACGTCATCAAATCTTTCTGGATTTGGGCATTTAACGGTATAATATTCCAAGGTATGCATTACTTTATTGTTTCAAAAAGTTTTTGCTTCATTTAATATCATTATGATACATTGCAATTAATATAGCGATTCATCAATGATTTTTCCATACTTTTCCATGCAAGTGTGGAAACTTGTCACCTTTTTCATAGGGGGTAGTAAACAGGTTTTGTTTGTAATAAATGAAATATCCCATCAGCTCAAATATTCCATCAGTTTTAAATTTGCTATCATAATTGCCATCCTTTGTCATTAATATTTTTGCTACCAGAATTGTACTATGTTGTCATGTCAAAAATGATGATTTGACAATCCCTACATGTAACATTTTGAAATCAGCCCTATCTTTTTAACTCAAAATCCCAGCTTAGATTTATAGCACTATTTCAAAAATTTCTTTTGTGTCTTTTCTGTGTTACCCGAAAACCTAGAAAGATTTATTCAAAATTCTGGGCACAATAGGAGCATTTCAACAAACAAAATTGATAGTAGCAGTGGAATAAGAGGGTTTTTCTGAGTTTTTAAGAAATTGTTGAAGTTTTCAAATAGCAGGATGGGTGGTTCTCCTATACGGCACAAACTAGCAAACCAATTGGCATTGTTACAAGACCAGGATAATGTTCAGGTTTTTAACAGAGTTGGGTGGCTGACCTAATTTGTAAGGTTGAATGATTATGATAAAGCCACAACACTGGAATTCTTGAGGACTTACAACAATAGTGTTGCGTATGTTAAAGGGTTGTGAATTGAAGCTTCTAAAGAAATAATTGTTGAAGTCTCAGGACTTCCTTCCACGGGAGAAGCATTTTTTCATGGGCACGATGCATGCACAACTAGAGAGGAATTTTCTTTACCAGTAGATGCCCCAGTAGATTACAAAAAAAAGGGTGTTAAGCGGATATCTCTTCCAGGAGCTTAACCTCAGTTGGCAGTTCATATTATCAAATACATTACCTGTGAAGGCCATTTTTCCTTCCTACATGCAGTACACTTCAAATTATTGAGTCATTTATGGCATGACCATTTAGTAAATGTCCCCAATTTTCTTTATGCCCTTTTAAATTTAAGTGTTGAAGAGGTACAGAAGGGGGGGAAGAATGTAGTGACCCACCATGGTTGAATCAAGATTTTGGTGGAAAGGTCACTACAGGATGTCTCTCCCATGTCCAAGAACAAATTTATTGTAGCGCCTCATGTTCAGTTGCATGGAGAAGGGCCATGACCCAAAATTCAAGAACAACAAGGGAATAGCCCTGATGAGGATGAGAAATTTATTGAGAAAGATGAAAATTTTAGAAATCATTCTCCTTCGGGAATTGATGTGGATAATGTGGCATCTGACCATCCAAACCCTACCTCAGGGAGTGGAGAAACCGAGGTTCCCATAGTTTCTTGACAAAAAGATAAAAGGGTAAGGGTAAGGCCAAGATGACAGGATATATGAGTCAATATGTTCTTGTTTCTACTATTTCTACTGCAGCCACACCTGTCAAGAAAAGAAAAAATTCACAGAAGCATCCTTCAGATTCTATTGATACTCCATTGCATAGAAGTGTTCATTTGAACACTACACAAATAGACAACAAGGATTCCCTTGTTACGGTTGATTCTTCTCATGTCTCCTCTGAGGATCCTTTACAAGAACAACCTCAAGCAGGCAGTCCATTTGCAGAATGCCAGGTTATGATGGAAGAGGATCCTGTAGTCGCCAAAGTGGTTAAAGAAGCAAAGTGTGTAATTCCTTAGGTAGCACAACCTAAAGGAGCCGAAAAAGAATCTTCTTCTCTACAAGAAGGCAATCACAGGGAAAAGCCCCTTGTTCCAGATAATGTGCCAATTTGTGCAAAGAAAGAGGAAGGCCAACAAGCAGCCAGGCCGGTCCCACACAGGAAACCAGAAGAGGTAACTGTTCATGCTCTCTCAGTTGACTATTTTAATGAGATGCAATATCAAAAGTCAATGTGGGAGTTAGAAAAGTCAAAATTGAGAAGAGAACTCGAGAGGAAACAACAAGAAATTGAATTATTACAGAATAAAATAAATGAAATTACAGACATAATTGCAGATTTAATAGAGTGCAGACCACCACAACGGGTTTATACCCTATGCTTTAAGGAGCAATTCCTACTGTTTAAGTTAATGAGAGTCCTTCAGGATCTTAACTCAGGCATAGAAACCCCACAGGAATTTGTGGTCGCATATAATACATCACCTTATTGTGTCCACAATTTGTTATGTGGGTTATATATTCACAATTATGTTGTTCCTTTTAACACTAATTAGAATCCCCTACTTTTTGTTGGTGATATACATTTGTCTGCCCTCCTTTCCTGGACCCAGAATGAGATTAATTATGGAGAACAATTGCATAGGTACAAAATCCTTAAACAGTCCATTTCATTACCCCTTCATCCTAAAATCTAGTCACCTCAATAGCTTTACTATGATTGGATGCAAATTGTTTATGGGTTTCATGATTCTGCACCCAGAAAAGGGATTCTAGAAAGCTGTGAGGAATTTTTCACAACATTTGAGAGATTTTCACTATCATACAGGGATAGAGCAACTGAGGGATTATGGAAGAGATGGGGGAGATTAACTATGGCACTCAAAAAGGTAGAACCACATAGTCTAATCAACCTATGGGCTGCAATGCAATGTGTTGACTGGTATATACACCTGGGATGTCAGCCATGACCCAAAAGATGGTTGCCACTAACCTATCAGCCTCCTCGACTTTTATGGACGCTATATAGCTGTGTGGATAATGAACTGGATGAGCAATAGGAACTAAGAAGACATGTAAAGGTGGAGAGGACAAATGGATTCTACTGGCAAGGGGGTACCTCCATGATTGGAGAAACACATGAAGGAGACCTCTGGGGTCTTGCAAAGATCTAGAACATCTTAGTGCCCGAGGACAAACACTAGTCTTCGTAGGGGAAAAATGATAGACCATTTTAATGGCATACTTTAGATACCCTAGGAGAACTTTTGATAGGTATTTTTCCATGTCTTCTTTTATTTACTACAAGACTTTATGCTTTAAAACTGTTAATATGTGGTAGTCAACCACTAAATCTATGCTATGGGAATATGCTTACTTAATATGCTTTATCTGGATGAATATGCTCTGTTTATTACTATGGAATCATGATCATGTTTTATGAATGAATTGACTAATTGAGAGATAGATAATGCATATGTACTTTAATGATTATTTTCCATGAATGCTTTTATCCTAATAGTTTAAATGCAACACATCGACATAGCAACTGTCATCTTGTTTAGGTGAGCACTCCTATGTGCTGGATGCTTGACTCAATCCTGCAGCAAATGCACATAAATGGAACATCTGCATAGTAGTAGTGGAAGGTTTCCGGTTAATCCAAGTGTTGGAAAATGCACTACATTTCCTGATGAAATTTAGGAGAGAGTGGGAAGTTAGATCTGTTGTCTAAGCAGTTCTTTCCTTTTTTTTGGACCAATTCTATTTTCTTCTTTCTAACTTTCCTTTCTGTTAGTTGTTTGTAATAAAAGCTGTACCTTTTCTTAGGGTGCGTTGAGTTTATTAGTTATATGCTTTCCTTGAAATAAAGCCCCGCTCCTGCATGAGAAAGAGGCCATTGTTACTATGATAATTGCAATATAGTTCAATTTTGTCATTTTTACTATTTATGAGAATCTTTGTACTCTGTTATTCATTAAAATGAGCAAATGAAGTGTTGAGATTAATTATGTGTAATTGAGTGTTTTGGGTACTCATCCAAGGGGGCCCACGTGGTGAGGAATCCATAGTTAGATTCATTTTAGTTTAGTTCACTTTCTTGCATTTTCGTCATTTCAATTCCTATACTGAATAGCTCTTGCAGCCAAAGCCATAGGATAGCTATCGCTTCCTATGACCAAGCAACACAGTAACTAAGGCATTATATTTAGTTTGTGCACTCTTCCATTCTGCTAACAACATTCACTTCCATCATTTAATTTCAAGTATTTACTTTCACAACAATAGTTTAGCTTTCCTTTGAGTATTCATTTCATGCAGCAATAGCATAGTTTCCCTTCGAAAGCATTTACTTCCTGCAACCATAGAATAATTTATTTCCAGCATTTGTTTCCTACATTGATTATAGAATGATTGGTTGATAAAGTGCTTGGTGCATATATTTTTCTGGCCCATTTCAAGTAACACTTCCCTAGGTTTGACATATTAAATGAGTTTCTTATAAAGAGGATGAAGTGCTTGGTTGGATGTCCAATCCCTGAGTTAAAGGATTATGCCTAGTTTATGAGCCTTTATAATGAGTGATCACTCATATTTTAATGTTCCATCTTCATTACATAACTTCTTATAAGCTTGTTCTACCTCTGAATCACCAATTTCTGCAATCTTGCAGTGTATGAATGCTCGCACATCTTCAACAAGAAAAACCCTAGCTGGTATTCACAAGAATGTTCCAACACCATCGGGTTGTGAGGAAACCTCAGGGTGAATCTTGTAGTGTGGTTCCTCACATGCTGAATTCTTGATGAGCTTAAACTCATCCTTCTTGGTGTTCTTTGATTTCATGGTTCTTGAAGTCGTGGCCATTTTTTAAGATTTAGGGCTTTTTGTGAAATGCATGAAATAGAGTTATCGGTTGTTGTAGAACTTACTATTTACACCAATAGTGATTTATTATTTACTTTGGAGTGTTGGTGGTTGAGTTGATGTCTCTTTGTGATCCTATCACTATTTGCACAAAAATCACTCTTGTCGCTCTACTTTGGTCATGGTGAACAATGAGACCCTTCTGTTGCCTTTTTATAGGTGTTTTCCCTAAAAAGAAAGTCATTAATTCTTACCAACTCTTTGGTGTGTGAAGATGGAGTTCATCGGTTAAGACATTAACTTCTCTTCTCGGTGTTAATACAATGTTTCAGGATAGTCGTTATACCTCTTGCTTTTACCAATGGGTTTTGGTGTTGCAAACAACTGGGTCACTTCGCCTGGTTACCGAAAAGTCTCAGTTTACACTAGCAATTTTTATTTCTCATGTTAACCGACGATTCTCAGTAAGTGTAGGAAATTTTAACTTTTAGTGTATACCAACAGATTTTGGTATGTATTACTCGATAGCATAGTTATCACAGATTTTAACAAGTAATACCATGATGCATCTTTACTTATGCTAATTTGGCATTTTATCAACATGTTATGGAATTGATGTAAAATAATAACTTGGGGTAATGCAGTTCCATACTTACTTGTTCTGCTTAGGTGGGGGTGGTGATGTCACCGAATGTCCAACTTCATCATTGTTTGAATCTCTTCTCCACATTTTGTCTCTTGCACTCCAGATGTCTTCAATGGTGTTTCCATTAGGATATGTGCTAGTTTATGTCATTCGATCTCTGCAGTCTTTCTTGAGATGACCAAATTTATGATAGTGTAAGCATGTCATTCAGGAGTTAGTCCAGCCTCTAGACTTTCTAGTCCATTGTCTCATACAGTTTGCAGCAATGTGACCAAATCTTCCACATGCTGTACAATTTGTCCAAGTGTTATAATCCCATACATATTGGTTACTGACTCTTTTCATTTTATAGGGAGTTTCTTGACCTTTAGGCTTCCATGCTTGCTTTTTATTTTTCCATCATTCAAGAGTTGTGTACTCGTTCATTTTGCAAGTAGGATAGTATTTTTCCATGTAGGTTTCCTTCTTTGGTTGTTTCATCTCAGACTTACATTTATATGCTTTATGTCCTTTCTTGTTACATTTATAACAAAATCCTATGAATGAAGATGTAGATTTAGGGATACCTTTCATTTTGCCTTTGCATACATTTGATGTGTGGCCTTGATTTCCACAGTGATTGCATGTAATATTTCTTGGTCTTGGATTTTCATAGACATTCTTTGGATCAGTTTGATTTGATGATTCTCCATTCTCGATAAAAAATAGACCGGTGTTGTTGTTGACTCTTCGTTGTCCTTCAATAAAATCATCCATTCTTTTATTTCTTTCTTCAGCTTTTTTGATAATTTAATTATGCTGCTACTGAATTCTTATTTCATATTTCAAGTTTTCATTCTCATCCCTTAGCTCACCGATAACTTCTATTCTTTCAATGAGCTCAACATTTATTCCATTTGCCTCTTGACTCATAAGAATAATCTAATTTGTAATCTCATGGTGATGCTCTGTAAGTCTTTGTATTTTAGACTCTTTCGCTTGTAGCTTTTATGTAATCTTTCTTCTATCATCAATAGCTAGTGTTATTTCTTTCTCAACTTGTCTAGCATTGTTCATGTCATCAATCATTCTTACCATCTGTGTCTCTTGACTGATTTGTAGAGATTTCACTTGTTCAGCCATATGTTGATTGATTTCAGTTAGGATTGTGATGATTTCTTCTAATGTATCTGATGCTTTGCTTGTATTTGATCCTAAAGACTCAAAGAAATCTGGTATCTCTTCCTCATGATAATCTGTCTCATTACAGTGAGATTCTATAATCTTTCATTCATCTAAAAGTTGTCTCATATTGATTCTAGCTTCTTTATACTGCTCGTAGAACATATGAATTTGTAGCTTCTTATTTTCAATATTTTTATCAAGTCTGTACTTCTCCATTGTATGATCTTTTCTCTTAAGCCTTTAAGCTTTTATAAAGAAGAGACTTAGCTCTGATACCAATTGTTGGAATTAATGGGAAGTGTGTACTGAGAGGGGAGGGGTGAATCATTACCTCTAAAATTTTTGTATTCTTTAATCAATTAAACTTTGTGTAATCAATTGTATATCTATTCATCTGATCTATACTATCTTGATGTGAGTTATATCAATTCATAAACTTAACATACATGTGAAAATTCATAGAAACATTCATGAAAGTGATTGGCACATAACACAAGATATGATATCGTAGAAAACTCCTGTTAGGAAGTAAAAAATGCGGTGGGGATGGCACCCACAAAATCTTCACTATCTATAGATTGGAAGGGGCCGGTTAATGCTTACAATTTGATTACTTCTAATGATCTACCCAATTAAGAGTATTTGTGGAGACCTGTTAAAGTATACTTGGTTAAGAGATTTAGCAACACTGTTGATTGTGGACTCAGTTAAGAGATTTATAGTTCGACTGTTAAATCCACCTTCCTTGAAATGATTTTTACACTTTGCTCCACTTGTTAGAATGAAAAAAAATTACAATTTGACCTGGTATATGCAATCTCCTATTGCTAATATAGATCCATTAAGGTTTACATGAATAATATATATCACCTAATGTGATTTAATAATACCTCTAGTTCTTGGTAGCCTCTGTTCTTGGTTCTTGCTAACCAAATTCAGCTTTTTCTGTTTTGGTTCTTGAAACTTTCAATATGATCCTTAGATGTGCTCGTAATATTAATTCATCCTCTTTTCATATTCACACATGTATAATGAATGATTGCATCATCTATTTATAAGATGGATTGACATTATCAAGTTTCACAAAAAACAATGTTAACTCTAAGATCAGGTTTATAACTTTACCTTGATCTCCTAGTCTATGTGTTTTAAATTAGTTAGACTGATTAAAGAACTTAAATTCATGTTTCTTGTCCCTAAAGAAATGGTTTTAAAAACAAATCAAGATTCTATAAATAGAATAAGATTGTTTTATCTGATGTGGAAGTCCGATCCACTTTTTACGGGCTGTAACTGACTTTTGGTTTCTGACGGTCGATTATGCTCATAAATCAGTTGACTGTCTTTCAGGTTCCTCTCTCAGTTTGCTCTTTGACTATCTCTCATTTTGCAATATATCCTGCATGTCAGGTTCCTTTGTCAGGTTCCTCTTTATCCTTCTGACTTTGCATTTTTGGTCTACACACAAAATTGCGTCATCGGTTTTCTTTGTACTTAGCCATTTTCGGTGATCTCTTGTATCTTCATTTTTTGTTTTCTCTTTGTCATGTCTTTCGATGTATTCTTACCAAAAGTGTTGTTTGCATACTAATGGAAAATTAATGTCATCAATATATATATATATACACACACACACACACACATGTACATATACATGTTTTTGGTAATGATAGGTACTGAGAGGTGGGGGGGGGTGAATCAATACAAATAGATATCTTACTAATTCAACCACTCAACCAAATAACTATTGCAATACTTTTAAAATCTATAAAGTAAGCACCTTAAGAAAATATGAATGAAACAATAATAACAAGCATCCACAAAATTCACACATATAGAATAGTAATTTTCATGTGGAAACCCTTGTAAGAGGGAAAAAACCACGATGGGGATGATACCCACAAGCCTAATAAATGCAGTATATGAGTTTTCCATGTTAGGAGCTACAATACCCTTTTTGAGGGTTCACTCTGTTAAAAGTGACTAGTACACTATTAGGAGTACCATAAGATCAGTTATGATCTACCTCACTAGAGGATTTAAAACCTCAATAAATAAGTCACCCGGTTAAAGGATTTACAAATAAGAACTTATTAGAGTTCAACGGGTTAAGGGATTTGACCAGCTACAATTGTTAGGAAGGCAAAAAGATAAATGATCTGAGTGTAGCACTAATTTATTAACTGATCCTATAAGCTCTTCATACTCTATACCCAGCTTACACAATACATGAATCAGTGTCTACAAGAAAACATATGTCTCTCGTGTACTTCTCTATATTGTTAGCTGGGATTATTCCTCATTTATGCATTCTAGATTGAAAATATTTGAAATAAAACCACATGACCTTATTGAAGTTATTACCAAGTTCCTTTATGAATTCACTTATTTTCATAAGTACCAGTTTGTCCCTTGACCATGTAACATTTCCTTTATCGGGGAAAAAATTTTGAACATAGAAAAATATACATGCCAATAGGGCTCCATACTTTAATGATTGTCTCTTGTATCTCTTAATCCTTTCCATGTTTGCCAAAAATTAGCTTCTTATCATCTCACAAAGATCATATGTTGAATTATCCTTCACAATCCTATAGGCAGAGTGAATTGATCCACTAGGTACATTGTTAGCTTGACTTGACTGATAAAATCTATAACCTATCACCATAGATGCAAAAAAAACTTCCTTATCTGCAATATACTCAATAGTCATCGCTCTCCCATCCAATTTGGATTTGGTAAGTTGAGTGACCAAGTGAGTAGCCATCATTCTCAATGTGCATTCCAAACCTTGTGCTCAAAATTCTGTAACTCTATGAATCAATATCTTCTAGATCTTGTGTGGTGATAAGGCTAAATTATTTCCTTTGTTTTGTATAATTTTAATACTCTATTCTAGTTTTTGTCAAAACATTTGAGAGTCTAACCAACCAAAAACTTGTGATGAAGTCCAGAAAGAACTGATGAACCATGGGTAGATGTTTGTGACATATTTTGCTAATATTATACATATAGTGCAATATTTCATAAAACCATCATAATCTATGTTCTAATATCTGGATATTTAATTTGATTAAGCTTGTTGCATGAATATTTCTGTATCATAACTAACTTGACAGGAGAGAAAGCGGCTGGAGAGTGGTCGAC
>MU223362.1:928210-938422 GCA_018584345.1 Thuja plicata | reverse complement strand
ATATATATATGTTGGCGGTGTCAAAGTGTAAGACCCCATTGTTCACATATCTAATAAAATATTAAATTGATGAATGTGTTTCTTTTATAGAGGATTAGATAGGTTAATGGTGTGAATTGAGGTGTTGAATGATAATATTCTTGTTTGCATTGAAAACTTTGATGACAATTGTGCACACACACACATATTTTTCTCCCTCGAGATACTTTGATGAAAATGCATTTTATAAATGGTTTCTAATACGGGGGTCCAAGGAATCTAATATTTCACTTTGGCATTTTGAATTCTTTCCTCTAATTGATGTATTGGAGAGGTATTACACTTGGAAAATGTTGTATATGAATTACAATTTTATGATAGAACATTATATACAGTGAAATTAAGGGAATGTAATTAACAGCTAATATGATTTTGAATGGTGACCTAATTATACTTGTGATTATCTTGTGCAGGAAAGTAAGTGTTCCTAAAGGAGAAAAGAGAAAAACCAAATATTCCTTTGAGAAGTTTATAATCTCAAGCATTTTTCCCTTAGAAGATAAACAAGGAATATTGTAAAGTGCTCTTGTTTGGTCATGCTTTGAAGGATTTAATATTGTGGTTTAGAATTTTGTATGGGATTTTTGGGAGTAAAACCATACTATTTAAGTGTGTAATTGAGAGTTAGAGATGGGAAACCTTAAGTGGATTTAAATTTAGGATTTGGCCTTGTTTGAGATTTTAAAAAGTATTGAGAGGTCAATTTAATGAACTTTGGTGCAAACGTAGACCCCTAAGGTCAACACCTATGGGAAGGGTAATTGTTGGACATATAATATTACCATTTGGCAATGATATGACCCCTCAAAAGGGCTCTTTAATGAGGATGTCAAGTTTGTTAGTTGATATGAGGATTGGAGCATGTGTAGGGTTAGATGGGGTAAGCGTACTAACCTCACATCCATACCTTATTTATGAGGAAAGAATTTGGGGATGGGGTGTCATACTTTTTGTCCCCTATTAAATGAAGACAATACCACATGAAGTAATGGATGGGAAGGTGACAAGTGTCACCTCTCCATCCAAGTCTTTGAAGTTAATTTTCCTTATATTGAGTCTGAGAAGGGAGGATGGGTTGTTACCCACTTCTCCTTTTGGAGAACTTTTGCTCCTGGAAGAAGATGGAATAGTTAGAGGAGAATAAAAAGGAGATCATGCATAAGGAGATAGAAGGCCAAGAAAGAGCTTGAAGAGAGATAAGTTTTCCTTCTTTTTTTTTTTCTTAGTATTAGTTTAGATAGCTTGTTCATGTAATTGTTCCTAAAGAAAGGTTGTTTAGAAATGATCAAAGGGTTTTGAGCAGAATAAGTGAATATCGAATCTTCACCATAGATTTTGTATGGTGCACAATGTCTTCACTCGCTCGGGGGTATGGCTAGGGCACACATGGCCTCATGATGCCATTATGGAAGGGAGGAGAGCGAGCCTTGATTTATTATTTTTCCATTGTGTTGTTTCTCATAAAATTCTCAAGTTGTTATAAAATCATAGCCTAAGAAAAAGTTATGTAGAACATTTCCATTCAACCCTTAAATCAAGTCTTGTTGTAGTATTTTATTTTCCTTCTTTATCATTTTATCATCACATTGTTTGATTATTTTGAAAGTTTAAGAGATATTTCGATGTGTATGATTAAAATCCTTATTGAGAAATAAAAGATTTTTACTTCTTCTATTTCCATACATCTTATCTCGATTCTTGAATTTTGGAGACTGTTGATATAGTAGAAAATATGATGACAAGCAAGTTTTCTCTCATTGGCAAGATTAGTTGGGTGACACTGATCTTGTAGTTTTATGGAGGCCCATTAGAACTATCATATTTGGTTGATTCCTACTAAGATCCTTGATTGTATGAGATATTTATAATAGGAATTGGAATTCTCATGTAATAATAGGAGAAAGATTGTGATGTTGCTGATATGAAGTGAATACCTGAAGTTAATTAGTTATATTTACATTTTTATATATAATATTAATCTTAAGAATTAATATCCTTATGTCTTCAATTATCTCATAGACAAGACATACCTCTTTTGCATAGGAAGGAATATAAGCCAATGTAACAGGCATTAACTCAATCATATCTTCTAAGTTGAATCTTTCAATTTGCTAATTCTGTGTGTAAAAGGAAAGATCGTCATATATGAATAAGTTCAATTGTTTTTTTTTTTTTTTTTTGAAAGAACCATTTTATATTAAATCTAAGAGAATACATGTATACGATATATGCCTGTTGTTTTATAATATGGGAATAGCTTATTAATAAATAAAATTGTCACTACGGTGAGTGTCTACATCGAAATAATCTCATTAATTTTTATATTAAAAATAGATCATACAAATCATAATTCAAATCTAATAGAGCCTTCATTTAATTCTTGGAAAGTGAGATGCAAGAAATTATAAGGATGTGTGATTTTCCCTCTAGGCTGGGATTGAGTAACAAAGATCAAGCTTGCAACATTTATATATTTCACACCTGCAATATAAAAGAAAATAAGTAAGTAAAACTTGGTAATACATCTGTAAAAAAAAAAAAAAAAGATAGAGAACATAATTTGTAGGCAACTGTATAACTAAAGAGAAATTTCTTTTAAAAAAAATCCTTTTAGTTAGTTATAAAATACGTTGTAGTTATTTCATTTAAAACTAGAATAAAAATAAAAATATGTATATTAATATTTATTTAAGAAAATTTCTTTTATTTGATCTTGTAGAATATCTAACAAGAGAAAGTAGAATTATTAATATATTAAAATGATCTCTAATTATCTAAGTTTTTATTGGGTAGATTATTTAATAAAATCCTTTGCTCATCATTAATATGTGATCATGATAAAAAGTTAAGTAATATTTCTTAGGAAAAAGATTTATAAAAGTGAATTTCATAATTCTAATAATGACAATAGCCTTGTAACAATTAATTATGGTAAAATGTTAAATGAATATTATCTTTTATTCAATGAATATTATCTCAGATCAAGATTTGTAACTTATAATACAATGACAAATCCAATCTTATGATAATAATAATTATTAAAGCATAGTAACAAATTTTATTTTTTTAAAGGAGAATTTAAGAATTGAGAATATATAATTTGGAAAGAGAATACATTTACATAATTGTATATTTTAACATTATTAAATAAATCTACCTCCTACTTTTCCTCCTACACAAGTGGAGATGAAAAAGACATTTTTTTCTTTCATATTTTCCTTCCTATGCAAATGGAAACGAAAGTTTATTTTTCTTTCATATTTATCCTCCCATGTAAATAGTAGAAAAAGATATGAAAGTAGAAATCTTTCAGGAGAAAAAAAAAAAACAAAAAAAACCTAATCTATTTAATACCCAATAACATGTATAGGAATGTATATAAATATCCTTTAATGTTAGATTTTAAATATAGATGAGAGAATATAACTATTTTGTATATATAGAGAGAGTAAATTATAAGTTTCAATTTGGAATTATATATAAATAATATTAACTATTTACTTTTCTTTCTAATTATGAATTAATATCATGATGTATATAGTAGATATGTTAGAAATTAATTAGTAAAGGAAATTTATAATAAATGTACATAGAATGTACTGACTTGGAGTATTCTTTTTTGTTAATGATATTTTTAATATGAAGTATAAAATTATTTAGGGTGATTAGATTTGTGAACTTTCACCCTTTAGAAAGTAAATCGTAATTTGGTTTTCTTGTCAATGTAAAATGTAGAATTCAATATTAGCATTAGCTTGTTAATTTCATAATAACTTTTAAAATTAACTAAATAATATTTTGTAAACACCATATGCATTGTTATCTCTCACAAAAAAATAGTCATATTGAATTACCAATATTGGTGGTGTTATACACTATTTATAAAATTTAATGAAAATGGTGAACCACTATGAAATTTCATTACATTAAAGTGTCACTACGTTCTAGCATATTTGGGTTGTACTATTAGGTCACCTCTTGCTCTAGCATTGTTTTAAAAAAAATAAATGGTTGGGTTTTCTTGGTAAAATTTTGGGCATTACACAAAGGCAAAAGAGGAGATTATTTTTCAATCTATCGAGCGGTTTCCTTATTTTTTTGCTCAGGTTGTACATGTGATACACCCGAGGAGTGACCCATTTTAAATAAGGAAAATGGGGGAGGAGCCGCGATAGATGGGTTTTCACTGTGGGCTCTACCCACGGCGGCTGCCACTGCACAGTGGCTATGCCGCGATGGTGTTGGTCCACTGCGAGGGGGGGTGAATCAAACAAAATAAAAATTAACACTTAAAACTCAACTCACTGATTCACTCGATAGAACTGAATACAGTAATAACTGTTTCACCAAAAAAACTTAATAACTTAAACAACCATACATATCGAATATGTAAATCAATCATTCAAACTCATTAACATCATATTAACACAATTGACTCCATATTTAACTCATTTGATACCAGATTTAATGAGGAAACCCAATTGGGGAAAAACCTTTGTGGGAATTGTGACCCACAATAAAAATTGTACACTTTTGACGTACGCTCGGTTAATAAATTATCTTGTTAAAGATTACAAACACATTTTCTAAATGTGACCCTATTAGGGGATTTACCTCATATATGTTAAGATCTTCACCCTGTTAGGAGTGGCCTTGTTAGAGGTCTTTAAAGACTCTTTTGGAATGTCACCTACTTCTAGGATTTACAAATAGGATGGTTAAATCCACTCGATTAAGAGATTTATCTCTAACAAATACTAATAAGAAACAATATAAAATTTGATCTGCAAATATAGAAACTATCTTTTCTTGTGTCAGATCCTTTATGCTCAATTGAATACTGGAATCACATACTCCATTTATCTCTTTCTCAGACTATATATTCTTCAATCTTTGTTTCTATGTTCTTCTCGGTATGTGTTCTTCAACTTCTTCTTCTTCTCTGTTCAATTCGCCAGCATCTCTGTATTCATATTTCTCTGTTTGTTCTCATTCTTTATATAGACATACTTTTGTCTCTTAATCTCCATAATTAGGTTTTTCATCATTTGTGCTCTAACGTTCGATCATCTCCTTCATAAATCTCAACTAGGTAAACTACTTAACTTTTACCTCAGAACTTGAACTTTTCTTGGAACTCACATAATTAGGTTTAACTTCTTGATCTTCGCCTTAGATCTTCTCATTGAATTTTCACATTAGTAGATATTCTAACAAAATTCATTTAATTCTTATCCTTATCCAACTCATCATCACTTCACATTAAATTTGATCTTATCATCATTTACAATCAATATCCTATACTCGATAATACTTGCTTTGCAACTCAGTAACTATCTTTATTCATTTCTCCGTGTCTAACTCATCTTCAGTGCTCCGTGCTTGTATTTCACTCGGTGTTTGGTAACTGTCACTGACTTACATAACTCTATACCGACTAACTCTTTCTAGCTCGGTAAAGTAACTCTTTCAGTCATAACTTTAACTCTTTGTAATTTCTAACTTAATCAATCAATTGTACTGATTTGATAACATCAAATATATAGTAGAAAACAACTATATCATCATTACTTGATCATTGTCTGATCTATATTTTTCACCCATTTAACTTCTCCTCTTAAGATATGGTAACAAAATAAAAATTAATTAATCAATTGCTTGACATCAATGAAAAAACAACAACTAATCTAACCATTTCTATAATCATGATACTCGGTAATAATCGGTCTTCATCATCTCCATTAGATCTTCATCAGTTGATTTAAAATATCCCTCTTTGGTATTGATGACAACCACTATAATAGTGTTATAGTAATTGATTATGGCAATACTTAAATACATAACTGAACTCCCTCTGAGTTGATATTTCTGTTTCCACTTTGATCTCTAATCTCTCAATTTGAATCTCCCTCTTGGATAAATATTCTAGTTCTTGTAGCATACAATCCGATTCTCCTTCATGAGTAAATAGTACCAATTCATTGTCTCCCTCTGTCATAAATATCTCCCTTCAGGATAAATGTCATCAATTCATTCTCTCCCTCTTTGAAAACAATGCCAAAAAGTTATATTCCTGAAAAATTGTTCTAGTAGTGGATTATACCTGACATGTACTCATAAATCATTGCATACAAAAATCTCTTCACAAATTCAGGAAACTCCTAAAGTGTGTCACACTAACATCAATTCAGTAATAGATATTCTAATGAAATATAGAATTGATGCAACATGCCTCATTCTCTTTAGTGAATATTGGATAGGGGAGAACCCCTAATTTACCTCTAAGATACTCAAAAAAATCTTTAGGTAGTGGCTTTGTAAAGATATAAACCAATTGTTCCTTTGAATTGACATATTTCAATCTCACATTCTTCTCTTGAACTTGTTCTCTCAAGTAGTGATACTTGATAGAAATATTCTTGGTCTTTGAATGCATAACCGAGCTCTTTGATATATATATATATATATATATATAAAGCAAAAGTGACATAGTACTTATATTAAATTATTTATTTAAAAACTAGTTCAGGGGGCTCAAAAGAGAAAGAACTAGCAAGAAAACTCTGAATCATTGCCAGATTACATATGAACCTAGAAACTACTATCAACATTATGACAACAACGGCTGATAAAAATTAGCATACCAAGCCGTAACATATAAGAACTTGGATGCTACTACCAGAAAAATGTGTTAATTGGTAAAATTCAAATTTGTGGGCAATACAAAGAAACCAAAAACCCATAGTCGAAGTACATAGCATTGCCACCAAAATGGTTACCATAGAAGAACATAACATTGCCTCCAAAGTGCATCCACCATATGAGTGTGAAAGTACCATCTTTGATATATTAATAGCACTTGTATTATCACAAAAAATAGTAACCATATCTTTGATCTCTTTTTGCATACCTTTAAGTAATTGTTTAATCCATACTATATTTGCACAATTCATAGAAGAAGCAACATATTCTGCCTCAACAGTAGACTATGAAATGCAACTTTGCTTCTTTTTCAACTATGTAACCAATCTTTCACCTAGAAAGAATGCGCCTCTACTATTCCTTTTCATGCCATCAATGTTTCCAGCCCAATCTGCATTAGTGTAGACTTGCAAATCAAAAGTACCCCCTTTTTGTACAATAAACCAAATTCTTATGTGCCTTTTAGATATCTCAATTTTTTTTACTGCAAAGATATGTTTTTCCTTCGTATTATAAGAAAATCTTGCAACAATCCCAATAGCGTGTGCTATATTAGGTCTATTGTGAACAACATACTGCAATTTACAAATCATGGATCGGTAAAGAGAATTATCCACCTATTGTGTCTCATCTTCTTTTGATAATTTACATCTAGTAACCATAGGTGTTCCAATAGGCTTGGAATCTTCCATACTAAAGGTTTTGAGGATCTCTTTGATATACTTAGCTTGTGTAATATAGATCCCTCCAATAACTTGATGTCTCTGTAAACCTAGAAGGAACTTAATCTCTCCAATCATTCAAATCTCAAATTATTTTCTCATTTCATCAACAAATCCTTTACATAAGGTGTCATTGCATCCAAAAATAATATCATCAACAAAAATTTCAGCAATCAAAACTTTTTTATCACTAGTACATTTCAAGTAAATATTATTGTTATCGGGTGATACCACAATAGTGGGTTACACTTTTTTGCCTAAACGGACATTGAAGTCTACATTTTGAGAAAAATGTTCACATTCAGATGCATATTGTTGTTAAACTGTTTGAAATCGGAAGATGAAGTAAATTAGAGTCTTTTAGGATTTTCTGTCTAGATTCTAAATATATATTTTTTATTTTTTTTTGAATTGATTTTAATGGTTTTTTTTTCTCCCACTAAAACAGCTATGTTGCTAAAAATGTCATTTTCAAAAAGGTACAATGACTTCGTACAACATAACTTTTTTTCTAAACTAGATATCAATGCGCTTCTTTCAAATTTGGTTTTGCAACATCCATACAGAGGGTATGCAATTGGTTTGATGACATTATCATGATTATTGCATATTTTATGAATGTTTGAAGTAGAGTAAACCGTAATTGTGACATATGTTGACTGCGTAGCTAATAACTTGTTGTGTATTTATCAAAATTCAATTATTATTTTTTTGATAGAAAGAAGACTCAAAGCTGGAGGGCACTGTTATTTTTCAATTTTTTTTTCTCTTTTCTACTATTTTTCATTGAACGTCAAACATGGAAGTTTATATTGGATAGAAAACCTACATCTGATGCACGTCAAAATACATAGACCTAATTAATTCAAAATTTGTCAAATCTATATTCGTTAGAAATCTTGTTCAGAGTACTTGTGTGATGCAAAAGGAGGTGTCCCTATTCTTCCATTTGAGCCCCGCACTTGAGCCCTGAAGCCATGAAAACTGTAGATTTCTTTTAGCCTTTGCAGATAGCCTCAATTTTGGGGGTTTCGATAGAAAGTACTTTCAATAGAAAGTAATTTTGATCGAAACTAATTAGTTTCGATCGAAAGTACTTTCTATCAAAAGTAATTTCTTAGTTTAACATGCGTATGGGTCAAAATCCCACTAAAATCTTTACTATCTTAGTTTCGATCAAAACTAACTTAGTTTCGATCGAAACTAGGTTAGTTTCGATAGAAACTAAGCAAAAAAGGTAGTTTCGATCGAAACTATTAATGTTCAGATCGAAACAATCAGCTACTTTGCATCAAAAGTACCCAACTAAATCCTCCCACCTCGTGGATTTGTGAGGAATTTCTTCCTCCGAAAAAGTGTAACCTGTTAGGGATTTTTCTTGTATGAATCACAGTGCTTGGAACGACTACCTGAACACTATACCTTTTAATACTGATTCAGAGACAATAAAAGCCTAATTTCTAAGGACTGGATAAGGTCCTTCTTCATTTTTGAGCTCCACAAATACTCAGGCAGGTTTTACCTCTTAAGATTGTTGTTTACACAATATTTGTTGATGTGGACACTGATTTGTTATGTATCTTTATTGAACCAACTTATGAATTATCTTGCAAATAACCAAGCATAACCAGATGCAAGATATAACCATACAAACCATAGTTATAAGCATAACAACAATCAGTGATACAAGGATTCTCATCCTTCTTCCTTTTACTATAGGAGGGATAACCTAACAGATTCACTCTTCAAGGAATCAATAATATGGACAGTGTCCTACTGACAGAGGTCCTTAACAAGTTCAGTTTATCTGTTCTTAGTAACAAAGTATTTTAATTGATTTGGTTTTGATATATTGGAATATCTCAGACAAAGATGGATTATCAGATTGCTTTCTGAACCAGTGCCTATCCTTTGGGCTATAGAGTCAAAATATAAGCTAAGATATCATATAAATAAAACACAGTAAACTGCCTTATAGTTCACATGCAATTCAGATAAATTGCCTTACAAGTTATCTTGTCACCTCAAATCTATTGTATCAAATCCTTAAACAAAGTAGTATGCTCTCTGAAATTACTTACAAAACTTAGTTCTCTCATTGAAAGAAACTTGCAAATAATCAAATGGTTACCTTATAACCAGAATGTTTTAGAATACCTTGTAAACTTAACATAGAAGAGCACATACAAAGAAAAAGAGATAGCAATAGAGGAGAGTAAAATTGCACCATATATTATTTATAAGATCCAACTTTTCATACATGAGCGATTACACAGCTTCCAAAAGATAGATAGAAACCAGAATATCTGAATTCTGTGATATATTATCTCCTCTCCAAAATGTTCCAACATCAAAGACCCTTAACTATTACAACTCTTATGCTATATATAGGTTTTTTACCACCTTGGAATCCCTTAAGGATGCAACAAGCTTCGGATGGTCACAAAACCCTAACTCTAAAGATACAAGAGAGACAAAAGAAAGAGAGAGAAGAAGCGGTGAAAAGACAGAGTCAAAAAGGTATAATCAGATATCTCTTGTTCTTCTCCCGATCTAGCGACTGCAATCTAATTTGCAGATGGTAGCTGGTGTATTTATGCTGAGTCCAGATAATTGTGCTCGCCTACTCACCTACATCTCCTTTTGAAATAACTGTCCATCTTGTCTTTGAACAATGCAGCGCCAAGTGTTTACCTCACTCATCGTCCAAAATTTCTTCCTCTACCACAGGCTTCTTTTTCTTCGGTGT
>MU223362.1:880678-915235 GCA_018584345.1 Thuja plicata | reverse complement strand
GAGGTAAATTAGACTCTATACAGATCCATGATAGGAAAACTCATGTATGTTGTACACACTAGACCAGATATTGCACATGCAGTAGGAATTGTTGCTAGATTTTTTGCTAACCCCAGGGAATCACATAAAATTGCTGTGAAAAGAATTCTAAGATATCTAAAGAATAATGAGGAATTTGGCTTATGGTATAGAAAAGAAGGCAAATTTGAACTAAAAGTGTTTATCGACACTGATTGGGCTGGAAATATTGATGACCAAAAGAGCACAACTGGAGGAGCATTCTTTATGGGTGAAAGACTTGTCACATGGATGAGCAAGAAGCAAGGATGCATCTCTTAGTCTACGACAGAAGCATAATATGTTGTTGCTGCTGCAAACTGCTCGAATATTGCATGGATCAAATAGCTGCTGGAAGGTATACATATGAAGATCAAAGAACCAGTAGTTATTTATTGTGATAACACTAGTGCAATAAATATTTCCAAGAATCTAGTCATGCATGCAAAGACTAAACACATTGCCATCAAGTATCATTATTTGAGAGAACAAGTCCAAGAAAAAGAGGTGATGCTTGAATATGTGCAATCAAAAGAATAATTGGCTGATATCTTCACCAAGCCACTACCCAAGGATACATTTGAGTACCTGAGAAAGAGACTAGGGATCAAACCCATGTCCAACAGTCAGTAAAAGACTGAGGCTGCATCAACCATACATTATCAGAATATCAATCATGATTGATGCAAGCAAAAGATGAACTTCAACGATCCATCTATATACATCAAGGTATATATTAGAACCAAGCACTAGAGCAGATTGTTATATTGATAATGGATAAGGGAAATTCAAGGAATATATTATGGAAAGAAGGAATCAGTTGACAGAATGTCAGATATTTGTAAAATATTTGTTTGGAATTATTGTCAAAGGGAGAGAATGATATTATCATCAGTAACTATTCATTATCAGATTACTCCAAACAGGGAGAGATCATATCCAAAGGGAGAGTATTTGTATAAAAGTTGCAAATACAAGATAGTGACATCAAAGACGCAGAACAATCAAAGAGAGATTTTGACACCAACAGAGGTCACAACACATCAGAAGAGGAAATAGAAAAGCTGCAAGAATCAAATCTAAGCTTACACAGAGCTTACCAGCAGTCAGACATTTTATCAGTTATCAAAACAAACTATTTGGTAATTTGATGAATCTCAATAATTTTATTTCATATTGTATTAGAAATAGTATAGTGTGATAATATAGCATGTTGCCATCAATGCCAAAGGCAGAGATTGATGACATGTAACTGATTATATGATTGACTATATTAAGTTGAAGATGATGCAAGACATTAAATCAGTTAATGTTTTGTATTGTCATTGATGTCAACTTGATATCATCTATATGGTCATATACATAATGACAAAGACTTCATAGAACCAATGGAATAAAGGTTATGCTTCCAACAATGCATAAAATTCTAGTATTCACTAAGTGACAGACTACACCGGTGGAGTGCACACCATCGATAAAGACAAAGATTAAAGTCACAGTGATGCTCGATAAGCAGAAGACAGTATTTCCCGATGAAGAAAAATCACTTGATGCCTGACAAACAAGATCCAATGTTTCCCGACGGATGAAGATCCTGAAGCTAACTGAAGCGACACCGATGGAACTGGCAGTTGTCACCGGCGACGAACTGCAGAATTGACTGACAGAACAGAGAGGTCAGAAAATGACAAAATATCTAGCTGGCAGAGCTAAAAGATAGACTTAACCGGTTTTTTTATTTTTTTTATTCAATCACAGTTAAGTAAGTGATTTGTACAGTTGGCAAGAAGATAACTACGAGATAAATCAGGAGTTAAAGCCATAAATCAATTTGGATGGATTGTTTTTCACGCTAAGAATCAAGAATCAAGAACCTAGAATTAAGGAAAATCATGTCTATTTAAGAGACAAGCATAATTCATTCTCGTGTGTGGTCAATACGCAATCAGATACATGGGGGAGTAAACCGAGAGAAGATGCTGAAGAGAAACTGATGAAGGATTAACTTTATACAGTCCTGATCAATCAAGCTGAGGGAGAGCTAAAGAATTCTGCAGACACTGACGAACAGAAAAGAACAACATCATAGAGAAGAAAGAGTTAAGTACAAAGGAATTGTAGTGTTACATTGATCAGAAAGATATTGTAAGTAAATAGATATGAAAATCAGCAATTCAGTTGCATTAGAAATAGGTCATTTTGTTTCAGTTTAACCATTAAAGCATTAAGTCTCTTAACAGAGCAGGACTTAACAGTCTTTTGTAACTGAGGTATATCCTAACAGATTACCATAAGGTTGACTCATGATAGTAGCACCAGTCTTACCTAAAGCCTATTGACAGTCTAAGAAGGAGGCTAATTCGAGGATGGTAGTAAGATTTTGGATAAAGCCTATTGACAGTCATGAGACTGATTCAAGGATGGTAGCGTAGATGCCAGATACTTAGTGACAACCTATGTATTGAAAATCCTCTAACAAGGTCTCACTTAACAGTGTGTTTGTAACCTTTAACAGGGTTGGCTCCTAACAGGGCTCACTTTAGAAGAGTGAAAATCTGGGGTACCGGTCCCAGTGGTTTTTTCCCTTAACAGGGTTTCCACGTTAAAATCCTTGTGTTATGTGTGTATGGTTTATTACTTTAGTGTTTTAAATTATGCATATGAATTTATGGATTGACTAGTATACTCTACATATTTACTTAGTATCGGTAAATACAGTTTACTGCTTATCGGTTATCAAGGAGAAACAGGACAGACAAGGTAAACCGACAGATAGTTATTTGTTTCAAATATTTCAATGGCATGCATCTTGTTGGGACTTAACAATTTGAGAAGTATTGATTAGTGGATTAAATTGGATAAAGTTTTGAGGCCACTGATTCACCCCCCCCTCTCAGTTATTACTAACAGAGCACATCTATGGATCAGATTGAGAGTTTCAAGTACAAGAACAATAAAAGATGAATTTGGTTATCAAGAACCAAGAACAGAGGCTACCGAGAAACAGAGGTATTAATCAATCACAATAGGTGATACATTTATAAATGTGATTTTAATGGATCTATAATCAGAAATAGTAGATTTCATACAGTCAGGTCAATGAATAATTTTATTACATTCTAACAAGTGAAGCAAAATGTAAAAATCCTTTCAAGGAAGGTGGATTTAACAATCCTATTGTAAATCTCTTAACTGAGTGCATACTAAACTGTGTTGCTAAAGCTCTTAACATAGTATATATTAATAGGTCTCCACATAATACTCGTAATAGGGTAGATCATCAGAAGTGATCAAATTGTAAGCCTTAACCGGCCCCTTCCAATCTACAGATAGTGAATATTTTGTGGGTGCCATCCCCACCACAGTTTTTACCTTCTTACAGAGGTTTTCTGTGATATCATATCATGTTTTATGAGTCAATTACTTTCACGAATGTTTCTATGAATGTTTACATGTTTGATTAAGTTAAATAATTTATATGTCCTACACAAAGATAGTATAGAATAGATGGTTGGATAAACAATTGATTACATAAAGGTTAAAGGATAAAAGAGATAAAAGTTTTAGAAGTATTGATTCACCCCTCCCCTCTCAGTACACACTTCCCATTATTTCCAACAATTGGTATCAGAGCTAGAACTATTATTTGTAAAAGCTTAAAGACTTAAGAGAAAATATCATACAATGAGAAGTACAGACTTGACAAAAGTATTGAGAATCAGAAGCTAGAAATTCAGATTTTCTATGAATAGTATAAAGAATCTAGAATCAAGATGAGAGAGATGTTAGATGAAAGAAAGATTATGCCATCTCACTGTAATGAGATAGATTAACAAGAAGAAGAGATACCAGATCTATTTGAGTCTTGAGGATCTACTACAAGAAAAGCATTAGATACATCAGAAGAAAGCATCACAAGCTTAAATGAAATCAATCAACATCTAGCTGGACAAGTGAAATCTCTGCAAATTGGTCAAGAGACACAGATGGTAAGAATGATTGAAGTCATGAACAACGCTAGACAAGCTGAGAAAGAGAGAACACTATCTATTGATGATAGAAGGAAGATTACTGAAAAGCTACAAGAGAAAGACTCTAAAATACAGAGACTTATAGAACATCATCATGAGATTACAAATCAGATTATTCTTATGATTCAAGAGGCAAACAAAATGAATGTTGAACTCATTGAAAGAATAGAAGCTATCAGTGAGAAAAGGGAAGAAAATGAAAAGCTGAAACAAGAAATAAGAATTTAGCAACAACATAATAAGATAATCAAGAGAGTTGAAGAAAGCAATAAATGAATGGATGATTTCCTTGATGGAGAAAGGAGAGCCAACCACATCACCAGACTAGGCTATACTGAGAATGGAGAATCACCCAACCAAGCTGATCAAAAGAATGTCTATAAAAATCCAAGACCAAGAAAGATGACATGCAATCACTGTGGAAAGCAAGGCCACACATCAGATGTATACAGGAGAAAAATAAAAGGTATTCCTAACTCCACATCTTCATTCATAGGATTCTGTTATAAATGTAACAAGAAAGGACATAAAGCATATGAATGTAAGTCTGAGATGAAATAACCAAAGAAGGAAAGCTAGATGGAAAAATACTATCCTACTTGCAAAATGCATGGGCACACTACTCTTGAATGCTAGAAGAAGAAAAAGCAAGCATGGAAGCCTAAAGGTTAATAAAATTCCTATCAACCGAATAGAGTCGGTAACCAATATGTATGGGATTATAATACTTGGGAAAATTGTACAGTATGTGGAAGATTTGGTCACATTGCTGCAAACCGTATGAAACAGTGGACAAGAAAAACTAGAGGCCAGACTAACCCCATAATGACATATTTACACTGTCATAAAGTTGGTCATCTCAAGAAAGATTGCAGAGACCGAATGATAGATACCAGCACCCTTGCCAATGGAAACACCATTGAATACATCAGGAAAATGAGAAACAAAATGTGGAGGAAAGCTACAAAAAATGATGAAGCTAGACCAAGTAATGCAAATGATGACACCATATCCAATGGATCTAGTGACATCACCACCCCCACCTAAGAAGAACAAGTAAGTATGCAACTGCACTACACCAAGTTATATTTTGCATCAATTCTAATCATACATAGTTGAAATGCCAAATTAGCATGATTATAGATGAACTATGGTATTACTTGTTAAATTCTATAAAAAATATTTCATCGGTTAATACATACCAAAATACATCGGTATACATTCAGAGATGAATTGTCTGCACTTACCGAGAAGTGTCAGTTAACATGTAAAAGCTAAAGTTGATAGTGTAAACCGAGATCCGTCGGTAATCATATAAGATGACAAAGTTGTCTTTACCATACACCAAAAACTGTCAGTAGAAGTAACAAGTTAGATGACAGCCCCAAAGCATCATGTTGTTACTGAAAGGGAAGTTAGTGTATCAACCGACGACTCCAATTTCACACATTGAGGAGTGGTTGAGCAGTAATGAATTGACCTAGGGAAAAGTCTATAAATAGACAATAGAAGGGTTTCATTTCTCACCAGCGATTTGAGTGAAGCAACTAGAGAAAAAAAGAGAGCTAGACACGACAACATGTCAAAGTGACTCCAACCTAATTCAAAGCACTCTAAGAAGATTAGTTACATCTATAGAGGTTGAAGTAAGTACCAAGCATAAACAAGAACTCTATTTATCTTTTATGGAAAGCCCTAATTTTAGAAACAATGGTCACAACATCAAGAACCACTAAGCTGAAGAGAATCAAGAAGGATAAGGTCAAATTTGCCAAGAACTCTACCTATGTAGAACCACATTATAAGATATTCCCAGAGGTTGCATCACAACCTGACAAAGTTGGAGCATTCTCACAAATACCATCTAGGGTTTTTCTCATCGAAGATGTGCAAGCATACATATGCTGCAAAATTGTAGAAATTGGCAACCTGGAGGTTGAACAAGATTTCAAGAAGCTATGAAAAGATGACGGCACTATTAAAGATGAGCACAAAAACATCGAAGTGAAAGGGCTCACAAATTCCCTATGGTTCCCAAAAGAGTTTAAGACTGAGTGGATTTGGTTAGTATTGAGCAGGATCCACAACCATAAGTTATGGCTAGATGAGCCTAAACCAATAACACGAGATGTTATTCATGCGGTCACTGGTTATCCAATAACCGATAAGGTAAAGGAATTTAAGCACCCGCCCAAGGTTGAAATTGAGAAGAATACATGAGCTACATGGGATGGAAGAGGACTAAGAGTATCCACCATAAAAAATGATCAAATGAAATTTGGAGCATGTGTCTTAGGATACAAGTTATTTCAAGCTAGCAGGATGAACAACATAGCATCCGGAGTAGTGGATACAACATGTAAGATTGTAAAGAAAGGAACTCAGTTGGATCTATTAGAACTTCTACTCAAGCAGTTAGAAGAAAACTTGAAGACAATAAGAAATGCAAAATCAAATTCATGTATGGTTCACTTATCATGTTCATATTCTTCTATTTTCAAGAATCTTTCCCATCTATAGGAAATGTGAAATGGGATACAACAAGACCAGTCACCATACAGATTAGTGAGTTTATAAAATTAATGAGAGACAATTTTGAGTCAGTCATGGATGAGTACTTTACTGGATTCAAGGAAAGAATGCAGAAGAGAGTAAGGATACCAGAACAACTAATTTAAAAATTAAAAACTAACATATGTTTCATGGTAGACATAGACTTCACATACATTAAGCTTGCTATACCAAGAAAAGCATGGCTACAACCACTTGACTATGAAGTGAACATAGATCAAGAATAAAATGCAATTGATGCATTAATAAATGAGCCAATTGATAAATTACAACCCAAATTTGACACCTATGAAGAAGCCAAAGATAGAATCAAAACTGGCTTGGTTGTAAAGAAGATAGACAGGAAGAAGGATAAAATTGTCAAGAAGTTGAAGAAAAGGTTGTTGGTTACAAAAGAAGAAACCAAACAGAAAGAAGAAACTGAGGGACAGTCACCCATTGGTGAAGCTAAAAAGGAAAGTGACTCTAAGTCTATAGAGTGAGATACTCAATTACCTTCATTAGCTAAGAAGCCTAGAACTATAGTTGCTACAAGGACAAGAAGTCAAATAGCTAAGGACACAAGTCCTTCACCATTGAAGAAAGGTCAAGTAAGGACCTATAAGAGGAAAACTGAAACACAGAAAAGAGGGCCAACAAAAAGAAGAAAGTTCATTAGAACTGAGGAGGACATTTAGGACACCAAACATTATGAAGGTGTTCAAGAGGAAAAGAACAAGATACCTGAAACAGTTGATGAAGTGTGTGCCTGAATTATCAAATTAGGTTTAGTAAATAGTAGGAAGGTCAAGAAATGGTTAACATTGGATCCCTTCGATCAAAATAAGTTTGAGGAGGAAATAATCAAGATGATGTGCATATTCAAATACCTCCCAATACAACTGACATACAATATGACCAAAGAACTTTAAGATAGGATATCGACAAGATAGGCATTTTACTTGCACTCTAAGAAAAAAATTAGGGAAAGAGCCCTAGTATCAGTCATGCCTCCTGAATAAAAAATGGAGGAGATCAAAGAAATGGTGAAGGTGTTAGGTCTATTCAAATTTTTTTTCAAAGAATAAGTCCTTCCTCTATTTTTGCAAAATGTCTTGTGAAGAATACTTGAAAAAACCCTTATTTCATGTTTCATAGCATAAATTTTGGTCCTAAAACCCTAAGCGTTGAAAAGGTTTCTAATTTCATGTTACTTTTTATCACTTAAGGTCATGTCTCAAATGGGTTCCTTTTAAAATGTTCATGTTTTTTCAGTTGTCGGTGTCCTAACCCCACGGTCATGTATTATCCCCTAAGTCTAAAGTCTGCAAATGTTTTAATAAAATTCATTATGTGTCGTGCAAGTATTTTTTAATCTAATGGTTGTTTCTTTTCCCTCATGATGAAGATGAATGAATTTTAATTATCAAGGGAATGCACCATTCAGACACATGTCCCTAGAAGATTAAGTCACAGATTGAAAAGCAAATTGTTACTCACCGTAGATCAAAGTTGATCTGAGGGCTCGCGCTTTGTCTGTAGATGAAAGATGAATGAAGGATAACATTGAGGGAAAGCACCATTGCAACACATGTCCTAGGTGGGCCAGAGTGTCATCGTAAACGTAAGGCTGAATGGAGGAAAACTTAGATCTAATCTAACAGCTGGTGCAAAGCCTCATGACAAAGATGTTGTTGAGTTACTCTTTGAGGGATAGCATCATGATGACGTGTGTCTTAAGTGGGCCAAGATGTGAATGAGTAGATGAATTTAAATTGAAATCATGTCAGATTTGATCCAATGGTTGGCGCAAAGGCTTATGGTCAAGATGTGCACACAATAGTCATTAAGGCATTGCGCCATGCTGCCACATGTCCATGCAGGATCGAAGCCGCGAGTTGTAAAGGTGATTAAAGTCACTACAGATTGAGAAGATCCAATGGTTAGTGTTAATCCTTAAGCATAAAGTATCTGATCTTTAATCATCAAGGGAAAGCTCTATGATGACGCGTGTCCAAGTTGATGGGGCCTGCATAGTAATGCAGAGTTAAGTAAAGATCAGACGGGTTAAGAAGAATCGGATGGCTGGCGCAAAGCCTTAGGTCAAAAGTGATCAAAATTTAACTATCAAGGGAATACGACATGCTGCCATGTGTCTGGGGAGATGAACATTGAGGAGGATTCATTGTAGACCGTTTGATATGGGGAAAAGCTAGTAGAATCGACGATTCTATTTTAAAATATAGGAGTAGCAAGTTTCGACAGTTGGACACCAAGTATTGAACTCAGAGGAGTAATGGTGAACGTGTGCTTTCTTCCCAGTTAAAGTTTAATGTTTAAGATGATGGGATTTCTATCTTGTCGATCACTATAGAAATTTTGCATAATTGACATCAGTTTCAAAGCGAAGTGAAGTTGCGGTGATTGCAGCCAAATTTTCAAGCTTCTATCAGAACTAGTAATCTTCTGGTACTGATACTTCTAGGTTGTAAGAGATCTAAGGGGATTAGTAGGGTGTGAAAAAAGAGAAAGGTTTTATTATTCATTGCTAGACTGTCAAACTTTAAATTCACAATGCCTCCCATAAGAGAATTCTCCGAGAAGGTCAATTATAAAGATAGAAATGTCTATGATGATTTGTTGCAAAAATTAACCATGTTGACTAATGATGCCTCTAAGACAAAAGAATTAGTCCCCAAGGATCCATGCTTGGAAATTATTGAAGTGTTACACGATTTGGTTTAGTCTGTTAGGGATGCCAAAATAGGTATGACTGGTTTGGCCTTGTTTAAGGTGCTCTTTGGTCAGAGAAATGCTAATCCCCCAAAAAATAATGTGTGGCAGTTTGACGTAGACAAGTTGGTAGTGCCTGGTATTTTTATGGATATGGACATTCTTACACATATAGCTAGGAATTATGATAGCATATCCAAAGTAGCCAAGGATGAAAATGGGCAAGTCCTGATAAAAGTGATTGCACAAGAGATTAGGGAGGTATTCAGTTTGAATGATCCAAACACTTCTATGGATAAGATTGATTTTATTTAATTAAAAGAATTTTACCAATCCTAGAGGAAATAATTCAGAGAAGGGCCCCTCAAGAAATATTTTGGCATAGTTGGGGATTTGATTCTGGTAGGCCCTAACACAAAAGAACCATTTAAACTTGATTATTTCACTTTGAAGGCCAAATCAGTTTATAGGGATCTTTATCAAATATGTGGAGATGATGAGCAAGTTTAGATGCCTATCCATAATATGCTAATGATGGTCAAGATTTTGCATCCCCATCTAGAAATAATTTTTGATTTCACCCCATATATTGCAGACCTGATTCATGAAGGGTTGATAGGTGTCCAGAACACAAAGGTGTCCATACCTTTTGCATGGTACTCCCTATTGATGCATGTGTTTTTGTATAAGGGGGCTGATTATTTTGAGAAGGAGATGGAGTTGACAAGAGTCAAGGATAATGAAATCATGCCTGTAAAATTATGGAATGCAAACATGACTTGGGACAATAAAGAGGTTAGCTACATCAATTTTGAAAAATATTTTGCTACTAGACTCAGGACATTGTTGTTGAAAGAGGACCCTAGGATTCCTGTAGCATTATCAAAATTCTTGAGGCCAAAGGAATATGACCAAGAGCTCAATATAGTACATAATTGGGGTGATGTTATCCCTTATCTAGTGTCAAGTATATTTAGGGTTTATGGTTTCAGGGGAGTGCCAAACATATTGCCATACAGAGTGCCCCTTAAGATTGGATTAGCAGAGGTCCTAAGATAGATTGGGGGTTTACAGGAAGATACCCTGACTAGAAGAGGAAAAGGAACAATCTTTCTGGTAATCACTATTGCTCATTAGTTTATCATCACCAAGGGAGGATGGAAACACCCGCAGGATTTTTGAAACCCTACAATCTGACCACATTAATGTCCATGTGTGCTGACCCTGAGGCGTTTATTAAGGACATGTTCAAGGAAAAGACAAAGTGTGTGGTGTTGAATCATCAATTCAACTTTCTAGAAGACAGTCATAAATGAATTTGACTTAATTAACCAAATAATAAAGAAAGAAAAATGGTTGGATTACAAGAAGATCATTGATTTTATTCACCATTTTGATAAAACATATGATCCTTTAAAAGAATTTCAGCCATGGGCAAAGAAAATTGAATCTCTGATGGATTTTTTTGAAGAAATTATGCAGGATTTGAGCCAGAAAAGAGATAACATATTGCAAATAGAGCCAGAGAAGGCTAAAGAAATTTTGGGTAAAGCCTTCCCTATTATAAATATCCCACAAGGAGAATATGTGGTATACAAAAGGAGGGGATATAGCATAGTTTTTCCAATAGGTGGACAGACTAGTGATCCTAAATGGAAGAGACCCCTAGATCCTAGTGCTCAAATTCTTCCATCCCACAAGAGGAAAAGAGTATATGAGGGACATCAAGAAAAACATGAAAAAATCTATTCTCCCTCCCAATCCCCAATATGCATGGATGAACAAGCTGTAGCTCAACAACTAGTGCAAATGGGAAACATTGGACAAATCTATGTCATAGCTGAGGAATTATAGGAAGAGGTACTTGAAGAGCCAAAACAAGCTCAATTGGATCTGACAGTGGCAGAATTTGTTGGCAAAGAGCTAGATCCATTAACATAGTAGGCAAGTGACAAATTTCTGTCTGATAAACAATTTTGTTAAGGAAAGAGCATTTTTACAATTCTTGTGGAGAATTCACATTGATGAATTCAAGGGTCAATGCCAAAAAAAGCGAGAAGAACAACCTACCAGAGGCAAGGAGGAAATTGAAAATGAAATCAAGCATTAAATGATTTCCAGGTTTGAGAAAATAACTCCTTACGAAGGAAGAGCATTAGTGAGGAAGGAAGGAGTATTGATACTTCCTAAATGGGACATAGCTGATGGTATTGTTTTTGATGCTGTCAAGAAAGAAATAAAGACTATTCATGTCACAAAAGTAGAAGTACAACAAGCTTCAAAGGGTGTGAAGTTCAGTGAGGATCATGCTACCCTAGTTATGTGGCAATTGAGGAAAAGAGACCCCAAAATAACAAGTGAAGACACTCACGCTGAACATTCAGGAAACCTTTTTGTATAGAGGGTTGCAAAAATAGGGGTTGTTGAGACAATAGGTATAACTTTGGAATCTACTAAGTATAGTGTAAGTATAGCCAAAATATTGGAGAATGAACTCAAGAGCTTGAGTGAAAAATTTGAAAGAGTTCTGGGTGCATATAGTGAGGAAAAAATAAAATCTATTGAGAAAGATAAGAATAAATCTGAGTTGGAAGGTAAGAAATTAGAACATTTTGTCCCCCAGATGATGATTTCTCAAGTTCCCTACCAACATCCATCAGCCAGCCCATATATCACTTACCCTCCTTTTCCTATGCCCTCAAGCCCTACTACTCTAGAAAATGTGGAGATCGAAAGAGATAGATTGGTTGTTGAAAGGACAATATTAGAAGAAACCAGTAAGAAAGATATTGAAGAATCCTCAGCATACAAAGAAGTAGAAGAATGGTTTAAATAGAGATACTCTAACAAAATATACTCTAGCCTCTCGAGGTTTTCTAAGGAGGTAAAACTTGCTGATCTTTATTTGCTGGGCAAAATGATTATTAACATAATAAGTGAACAAGATGCAAACACAGAGCAATAGGATCTGATTATGGACACATGGAAAGCAAAAAAGGATGAAGTGAAGTCATTTCATTCCATGTCCAAAGAAGGCAATATTGATATTGTTTTAACTAGTATTCACAAATGTTTATAGATGATGACATAACTGGATATCAAGAGAAACACCCTCATCAAAAGGGTAGAGACTTTGAAGAGAGAGTTTTCAAAGGAAAATTTTGAGGTATATCCCAAACTTTTTGAAAAATGTGGTGATATAAAGAATGAGGCATTATGGTTAAGACAAGTGAAAGAGTTAATAACTACCAGGACACATAGCATTATTACCATGGAAAGCACAGTTTTGTTTGTTCAAACCATAAATATCATTGGCAGAGCCAAAGAATTTTTTGAGTTGTGGAAAGAAGAGGTAAAGAAGGTGAGTGCTAGTTGGGGTGAGATCAAAAACAAAAAATATGAAGTCCTCAGCTTCAATTGGCCAAGTGATGAGGTGTACACTTCTTGGAAAGACAAGTACACAATTGTTGATCTAGGTGAAGGTGACAACATGAAGATGGGCGAAGAAGCCCAACCATTTGGTTGATACAGTTGAGAGTAAAGATCATACATCACTAACATTAGAGACAATAGATTCTAGATGGCTCACACCGAGCAAATTTGAAGCAATTGCAAGTACAAAGTGGTCAGAAGAAAAAATTGGTTGAATATCTATTGTAACAAGAGTGGTTATCACTCCATTAGCCATTTTTTTCTTTTTAGTGAGTCATTAATTTTGTCCTTATTCCAATTGATCTAAAGCTTATTGCAATCCTAATCTATAAAAGGATTCCCAAGATCATTGGAAAGGGCTGTAAAATTTATTGGAAAAACATATTGTAAAGGTTTTCAGTCAAGAGGGGAATAATAGCATAATTTGTACCAGATAGTGTAAAAAAGTAAAAAATAAAGTTGAGACATCTTTTGCAGGTTATTGTAGAGGTTATTTCTGAGTGCCTTTTGTATACTAAAATAAGATTTTCTAAACTTAATGCAAAGATCCAGATTCTGATCTCTCCTATGTGATGTGTCATATGAGTTATAGATTTTTCAATTCATTAGCATAGTTCTATCTGTGTTTATGTACTTATTTGAGAGTTTTGATCTAGGATCGGATTATATTAGGCTCTAATTTATGCATAGATTTCTGACACATTACAAGGATTCTATCTAGTAGTAGGGGTTTTGGGATGATCGTATTATGATTTGAAGTCTTTGGTGAACATTAATTTCAGCAAATTGTATCTTAGTCAGAATATAGCCCAATGGATAAAGCACTAATTTGAAGCATATAAGCTTTTTTAACTACATATCTAGTTGCATAATTGGCTGTATGTTCCTGCAAGAAAACATTCAAAATCCATTAAGTCTTATTTTGTATAAGTTTGTAATATTTTTTATCTCGCACCCCATCTCGAGGTTGATGTTCAATGGGTAATTAGCCAATTACTTAGTATCTCTCAGTCATATTGAGTCATTGTGAGATTACTGCTTGATAGTACCTTATAAGACATATTAGAAGGTATTGCAGGGTATCCCCCCCTTGGTGTAGCATGGCCTAAAGTGTAGAAGTATTAAGAGAGTGCTTGTTAGTTGGAACTTTTCCTGCATGAGAATATATTTGGAGGTGACTCCTCTATAAAAACAATCATAAAAGGAAAAGGTTGTTGACATTTTATTATAACATAAAAAGGAACCAACAAAATGGCGACTCTGCTGGGGAACTGTGTGTTTCATTTGCAATGAGTAAGTAAGGTTTCTCAAGTTGAGATGGACTCATGGCCTACTTGTCATTACTAGTTGGTTGACCATTGTACTATAGAGTTGTGTCTTTGCATATCCTAGAGATTTGTGTTATTTTTGAGAATATATCAGGATAAGTTCTTAGAATGTATTGGTATTTGTGACCCATGAAAACTTTCCATAATAGAAATTTGTTACTCAAAGTTATTGTGTATTTTCCTGAATTTTTCTTTTGTTGGGTGGTGACTCGAAGAAATATCTGTATCAGTGTTGAGTTATTATTATTTGATACACAATTATCTAACTATGAGTTACAAAAATACCAGGTCCAAGATGAACAATTAGCCTAAGAATGAATTGGAAGGTGAGATTCCATCCACTTCCAGAGTTGGGAAATCAGTGAACAAGAATGCTGCTGGAGTTACCCCACAAACCTGGAGGCAAAGAAGGAATATAAGAATGGAGAATCCCGTCCCTCCTAATCATGAAGAAGACAATGTATAAGTTAAGCATGAAACACAACTAGGATTGGGAATTTATGGGGAATATTACTCTCAGAGTGAAAGGGTCTATAATATTCCTAGATATACCAGAAAGGTGGTGCGTGGTAAGTCTCAGGGACATGAGAAAAGTTCTAGATCCAATAGTAGAGGTGAAGAGAATAGGAATCCTTCAAGTGATCCAAGCTCTCCCTCATCATAAAGACCACATGCCCATCACCACAGAAGGGAGAGAACCATCATGGAGGAAAACTTAGAATATGATATAACTCTTGTAGATTCTGAAGATATTTTTGAAGAGGTGGGCGAGTTGGAAAAAAACTCGAGAGAAAATTGCCTTAAGACAAAAAAGAGAAAGAGAAAAGGAAGAAAGAATCAGACATGCTCAGATTCAATCTGACCAGTTGAAAAGGCAGCTCAACAATTTGGAGGCAATTAATGCTACTATTGTACCTGAGAAAATGGAATATGAACCTGTTGTTCAACAATTATATGAAATACCAAAGCCCAAGGACAAAGGTAAACAAAAGGTAGCAACTATTGAAATAAAGGGGCCAGTAAGCAAAGGGAGTATGATGGATCCCATGATGAGGTTTGAAACTAAGTTGGAGAGAGCCAAAAGAGAGAGGGAGATAATATAAAAGGAATTAGAGAAGGTTGAGATGGAAGCTTCTGCTCTTGAAATGAAGAAGAAGATTAAATTCCTTAGGCAAATCTCTGGCCCTCATCCTGCTGGTCGTGGTCCTAAATTGTCTCTAAACTTGGAAAAGAGTATACCACCACCTGTTGATTTTGGAGGTGCTACCAATTCAAATGCTCAAGGTAACACTTTATCTCAAAAAACTACTGTCTATATTGGAAGTTATAGACAATTTATTTTCCTTGGTATCCCTAGTTATCCTAATGAAATTCCTAAGAAGATTAGGGATAAGCTTCCTAAATTTGCTGGGAATAATGTAATAACATGTGAGGAACATCTAAAGAATTTTATGGATATGGTTGATGACTATGAAATTGCACATGATGATGTTATGATGAAATTGTTTGTGCAATCATTAAATGAGGATGCAAGGGACTGGTTTAGAGGATTGCCCCATGAGTGCATTGGGTCCATGGATGAGATGAAAGAATGTTTCAGGGACCAATATGGGGACAAAACTAATGAAGGGTTCATGCTAAATGAGTTCAACAACATAAAAAAGAACCCTAATGAAGAGGTGGTGGAATTCAACATCAGATTCTAGAGGGCAATGCACAAGTTGCTACAAGTAATGAGATTAGATGACAAGGTATGTCTCGCTACCTATCTTAATTCCTTTGATGCAAAAATGGGTTATTTATTAAGAGATAAGAGCCATAGGAATATTAGGGAGGCATATAAGATAACAGTCAACATTGAGACAAATAGAAGAGTTTATGGGAAAGTGGGCAGGAGAGAATATTGGAAACCCACCAGGTATAATAAGAAAGAATCAGATAAACCCCTGAGTTCAAAACCTAAGGAGGATGATAACCTTAACTTGATTCTGAATGCTCTAAAAAACTTAAAGCCTGGAGAGAGTAGTCACAATATGGTTCCAAATAATGATAATCCTTGCTATGGAAATTACAATAGACAACCTAGGATGCAGAACTATCCTTATACTACCCAGTGGAAGGATGGAAAACCTATTATCCCACCAAAGAAGGATAGGTCTGATGAAAAAACTCTTGACCCCCTGCACAAGAATTCTATAAATATGTGTAGTGAAAACCCCTGGTGTGTACCTTGTTAGTCCCCACACAACCCTGAATATTGTGTTATTGCTGCTAGAGTTTCTGCCACTGAGGAAAATGAAGAAGAAGAAGAGGAAGAATATGATGATAGTGGTTGTGGTATGACTTCCTCATTGTTTAATGAAGATACATAATATCATCCTGATGATTCTGATATACACGATTGGGAGGTTGATAATATGAGATGCAATGCTGAAGGATGTGATGAGAGCCCTATTTTAAGAAGGCCATCTGATGAATAAATAGCTGAGTTCACAACTAATATGGTTGCACAAGTAAGGGGAAATTATGTTTTAAGAAACAAATTAGTTGGAAATGCAGATGGAAAGCCTACTGGTATCTTCATCAAGGATACCCCAAATAGTACCAAGAGGCCTCAAGAAAAGGAGAAACAGGCTGAGGGTACTAATAAGATTTTGATTAAGAAGGGAAACAAACCTACTAGCCCAAACATGTATAAAGAAAAGATGAAGACACTGGAGAGTTCTTTACCACATCCAAAAAAGGAGGACAAACCACATAGGGGAAATGAAGCTAAACTGGCTACTGAAGCGAAAGATGTGGATTGCACAAATTAGAAATTAGACATTTCTGATATGACATATACCCCTATGGATATGGGACAAATTTTTTCTCAAATAACTGTTAAAGTGCCTCTATTAGAAATGATGAGGATAGAAGAGCATAAGGAAAAGACTCTCACATGGGTGAAGAGTGTCAGCTCTACCAAAACTATATAACAAAACAAGAAAGTGTCAGACACTAAGGATAAGTCATCAAAGGAATCTGATGAACTAGTATCAAAGATTTCACAAATTTATTTAGATACCAATATTTTTAGCACTACTACAGAAACAATCCATCCCTTTTTCTTAACATTGTTAATAAATAGAAAAATGTTGAAGAACTGTATGATTGATTCTGAAGCATCCAATACCGTTATGCATGGAGAAGTCATGAGGTCTATGGGACTAAAGGTAGACACTCCACATGGGAGATGCCAAGCTATGGACTCCAGAGAGGTTCCTGTCATAGGCACTATTAAGGCTTTTCCTTACAAATTGGCATCTTTCCCTGATAAAGCGTTGACTATGAGTGTATTGGTTGTAGACATTCCCCCCCCAATATGGAATGTTATTGTCAAGAAAATGGAGTGAATCTATGGGGGGAAGCATCCAATGTGATTTATCATTTGCCAATTTCAACATTAATGGTGAAAACATCAAAGTATCAAGGGAAACTAGAACTCCTCATATGATTGAGGAACAAGATGATAATAACATGAATTGTTTCTTGGATACTGAAATGGGGGCATTTTAAGTGCAGGAAAGTCAAGCTATAAAAGGATCAAAACCTACCTTGTTGTCAGAAGATGTGAGTAATTTATCTGAATAGTCTAACTTATGGATAATGTATTTTGATGGTGCCAGTTCTAAGGAGGGGGCTGGTGCTGGATTTTTGTTGATATCACCCTTTGGAAAAACCATAAAATTTTCATTTTCTCTGTTGTTTAATTGTACAAACAATGTAGTAGAATATGAGGCTCTGTTGATAGGTCTAAGACTAGTTGCAAGACATGGAATCAAATGCATCAGAGTTATTGGAGATTCTAAGCTAGTGGTATCTCAGATCAGATCTAAATATGCATCAAAGAACCATAGATTGAAGTAGTATCAAAATGCAGTATGGGATGAGATAGAGAGTTTTGATGCATTCGGTATTGATTGGATGGATAGAAGCCAAAATAGAATGGCAGATTTGTTAGCTAACATTGCTTTAAGGCTAGAAGACATTACCTTTTCTGGAATTTCTGAGATAGAAGTTCAAACTAGGCCTTTAATACTTGACAATGTTGATAGATGACAAGTGTTTGATGATGATGTAGATATTCTTAGATTTTTGTATTGTGAGGCATGTCTTGATAATAAAGAGATAGATTTCACAAAGTATGTAAAAAAAATTGATGGAAAGGATACTATCTTGGGAAGGGAGATATTGCATCTAAAGTCAAACAAAGTCCCAAAAGGACTAGTTGTTTTGGAAGGGGCCTTCAATAGTAAGGACAGACCGTACTCTGTCACATGTGTAAATAGATCTAAATATTTGGAGGAGGTTAATGTGGGAATAGAAGAAGTTCCTAAGAATTTATTTATTGGTAAGAAAATGTCACCCAAGGTGAAGAAGGATCTGATTGATCTTTTAAGGAAATACAAAAATTCTTTGCTTGGACATATGATGACCTAAAGGCATATAATGAGGAACTGTTTCAACATGAAATCCCATTGAAGAAAGATGCAAAGCCCTTTAGGAAAAAGTAGAGACCCATAAATCCTACCCTTAGGCCTAAGATGGAACATGAATTAAAAAAGATGAAAGATGCTGGGATAATCAAGCCCATTAGGCATTCTTCTTGGGTCTCTAATCTGGTCCCTGTTAGAAAGAAGAATGGGGACATCAACCTATGTGTGGATTTCAGGAACTTGAACATATCTTCCTTAAAATACAACTATGCTCTCCCAAACATGGATAATATGTTGTAGAGAGTCACTGGATGTGAACTTATGTCCATAATGGATGGATTCTCTGGGTATAACAAGATTATGGTCAAAGAATTAGAGTAGTTCAAGACTACTTTCACCACGCCATGGGGAACATATGTGTATGTGAGGATGCCTTTTGGTTTGATGAATGTTGGGGCTACTTTTCAAAGGGCCATGGATGTTGCATTTTCAGACTTCTTGCAAAAATTTCTTGAGGTCTATCAAGATGATCTCATAGCCTATTCAAAGAAGGAAGAGCAGCATTGTGAGCTTTTGGAAGTTTTTTTTGAAAGAGCCTTAGAATTTGGGATTTCCCTCAATCCCAAGAAATGCATCTTTGGGGTGACAAAAGGTAAGTTACTGAGTCACATTGTTTTAAAATAAGGGGTTAGAATTGACCCAGATAGGGAAGTTTCTATTGACAAAGTTCCCATCCCAAGAAATATCAAGGGAATTCAGTCATTCTTCAGACAAGTGAATTTTCTTAGAAGATTTGTCACTAACTTTGCTGAGAAAAGTAGACCAATTTCAAAGATGTTAAAGAAGGATGCTAAAATTGAATGGGATGGGGAGGCCACCAAGTGTTTTCAAGAAATTAAACAAGCTATTAAGGATTCCCCTGTCTTGAGAACTCCTGATTATTCAAAACCCATGAATATTTTTTCATTTGCATCTTGTCACACTATTGCTGTTGTGTTATTATAGAAGAATGAGGAAGGGTTCGAGCAGCCTATTGCCTTTTTTAGTAAATTATTATAGGCTACAGATCTCAAATATGATATAACTAAGAAATAGGCATATGCATTAGCAAAAGCTGTGAAGGATTTCAGATGTTATATGATAGGTGCTATTGTAATGGCTTATGTTCCTTCAGTAGCAGTTAAGGACATCTTTAATCAACAAGAGGTGTCAGGAAAGAGATGAAGATGGATAAATAGGATTCAAGAGTTCAATATAGAAATCCAAAACACTAAATTGGTTAGAGGGATGGGTTTAGCCAGATTGATGGCTAATGCTAATTTGGATGCTAATCACATTAATACCCTAGAAGAAGAGCATAGACCTTTCATTTGTAACCTTGACCATTGTGACTGGTACACTAACATTATTTATTATTTACAGAGGATGAATTGTCCACAGGGCATGGATGAGAATAAGAAAAGAACATTAAAATTGCAAGCCATCCATTTTTCCCTGATTAGAGATGAGTTGTGGTGGAGGATCCCTAAAGGAATTTTATTGAAGTGTGTTGATAAGGAACAAGAAAATAGGATCCTGCAAGAGATGCATAATGGAGTGTGTGGTGGCCATTACATGGCCAAGACTACTGCACATAAAATTTTGAGAGTAGGGTTCTGGTGGCCAACTATTTTTAAGGATGCTTATCAATTAGTTAAAAGATGTGATGCCTGCCAGCATTTCTCTGGTAAGCTAAATTTTTTTGGTAATGTGCCCCTCACACTAGTTGAAGTTCAAGCCCCTTTTCAGCAATGAGGTATTGATTTTATAGGAGAGATAGATACAAATTCCAGTGGAGGACATTCATGGATTATTGTAGCTATAGACTACTTTACTAAGTGGGTGGAAGCAATTCCCACTAAGAGAGCTACAAGTAAAGTAGTAATTGATTTTTATTGAAGAACATAATTACTAGATTTGGGTTCCCAGAGAAGATAATCATAGATAATGCCATGTGTTTTAAATCTAGGGAATATGTCAATTTTTGTGCTAAATATGGTATTCAAACCTCTTACTCTGCACCCTATCATCCACAAGGGAATGGCCAAGATGAATCCAAAAATAAGAGCCTCCTCAAGATTAGTAAAAGAGTTCTGGATACAAACAAGAAGGCCTGGGATTCAAAGTTAACATTGGATGTATGGGTAGATAGGGTGACATCAAAAAAGGCTATTGGATGTGCACCTTTTGATTTAGTTTATGGAATCCAAGCAAGATTGCCCCAAATTAATTTGATGCAGATGTACAAGTTTTTTCAGACTTATGATGATGATATTGATATTGACATGCAATTGAGAATTGATGACTTGGTGGAGTTAGATGAAACCAGGAGGGAAGCTTCTGTGAAAAATGCAAAACTTCAATTGCAGGTGAAGAACTTGTATGGCAAGGAGGCAGTCTCAAGAAATTTTGATGTGGGAGATTATGTTCTCATGTGGAATTCTAGGTTGGAAGATAAAGGGAAGCATGGTAAATTCAAACGAATTTGGCTGGGACCTTATATTGTCCATGAAAGGTATGGGAAACATTCATATTTATTGAAAGAACTTGCTAGAAATATTTTAGAATTTCAAGCTCATGGATAGTTCTTCAAGTTATACTTCTCATGAAGTCTAATTATCCATGAACATTAGGTTTGTATACCTAGTGTGTTTCTACAAGTGTGTTTCTTTCTGTCCTAGCCTAGTTTGCTTTCCTGTTGTGTGAGTAATTTTGTTTTCCAGTAGGTTGGTCTGCTCCCCCTGAGATTTTGAATTCTTGTAACACCAATAGGAGGTATTTATCCCTAGAAAGAGCCAATGTTAGGTCTATTCAATTTTTTTTTCATACAATAAGTCCCTGGTCTTTTTTTGCAAAATGTCTTGTGAAGAATACTTGAAAAAACTGTTGTTTCATGTTTCATAGCATAAATTTTGGTCTTAAAACCCTAAACATTGAAAAGGTTTCTAATTTCATGATACTTTTTATCACTTAAGGTCATGTCTCGAATGGGTTCCTTTTAAAATGTTCATGTTTATTAAGTTGTCGGTGTCCTAACCCCGAGTTCATGTATTATCCCGTAAGTCCAAAGTCCGTGAATGTTTTAATAAAATTCATTATGTGTTGTGCAAGTCTTGTTTAATCTAACGGTTGTCACTTTTCCCTCATGATGAAGATGAATGACTTGTAAATATCAAGGGAATGAACCATTCAGCCATGTGTCCTTGGAAGATTCAGTCATAGATTGAAAGAAAATTGTTACTCACCATAGATCAAAGTCGATCTGAGGGCTCACGCTTTGTCTGTAGATGAAAGATGAATGAAGGATAACATTGAAGGAAATTTCCATTGCCAAATGTGTCCTAGGTGGGCCATAGTGTCATCATAAAGGTAAGGCTAAATGGAGGACAAGTTAGATCTAATCTAATGGCTGGCACAAAGCCTCATGGAAAAGATGTTGTTGAGTTACTCTTCGAGGGATAGCGTCATGATGATGCGTGTCTTCAATGGGACCAGATGTGAACAAGAAGATGAAGTTAAATTGAAAGCATGTGAGATTTGATCCAACGGTTTGTGCAAAGGCTTATGGTCAAGATGTACACACAATAGTCATTAAGGCATTGCACAATGCTACCACATGTCCCTGCAGAATCGAAGCTGCGAGTTGTAAAGGCGATTAAAGTCACTACAGATTGAGAAGATCCAACATTCAGTGCTAAGCCTTAAGTATAAAGTGTTGATCTTTACTCATCAAGGGAAAGTTCCATGATGATGCATGTCCAAGTTGATGGGGCCTGCATAGTAACGTAGAGTTAAGTGAAGATCAGATGGGTTAAGAAGGATCGGATGGCTGGCGCGAAGCCTTAGGTCAACAGTGATTGAAATTTAACTATCAAGGGAATGCAACATGCTACCACATGTCCAGGGAGATGAGCTTTGAGGATGATTTGCTGTAGACCATCCGATATGAGGAAAATCCAGTAGAATTGATAGTTTTGTTTTAAAATACAGGAGTAGCTAGTTTCAACAGTTGGACACCCAGCATTGAACTTGGAGGAGTAATGGCGAATGTGTGATTTCTTCCCAGTTAAAGTTTAATGTTTAAGATGATGGTATTTCTATCTTTTTGATCACTAAATAAATTTTTCATAATTGACATCAATTGCAGAGCATAGTGAAGTTGCGGCCATATTTTGTAGCTTCTTACAGAACTGGTAATCTTCTGGTACTGATACTTCTAGGTTGTAAGAAATCTAAGGGGATTAGGAGGGTGTGCAAAAAGAGAAAGGTTTTATTATTCATTGTTAGACTATGAAAATTTAAATTCACAATGTCGTCGAGAAGAAAATTCTCTGGGAAGGTCAATTATAAGGATATAAATGTCTATGATGATTTGTTGCAATAATTAACCATGTCGAATAATGATGCCTCTAAGACAAAATAATTAGTCCCCAAAGATCCATGCTTGAAAATTACTGAAGGGTTATATGATTTGGGTCAGTCTGTTAGGGATTCCAAAATAGGTATGACTGGTTTGGCCTTGTTTAAGGTGCTCTTTGTTCAAAGAAATGCAAATCCCCAAACAATAATGTTTCGCAGTTTGACGTATGCAAGTTGGTAGTTCCTGGTATTTTTATGGATATGGACATGCTTACACGTATAGATAAGAATTATGACAACATATCCAAAGTAGTCAGGGATAAAAATGGGCAAGTCCTGATAAAAGTGACTGCACAAGATATTAGGGAGGTATTCAGTTTGAATGATCCAAACACTTCTATGGATACAATTGATTATATTCAATTAAAAGAAGTTTACCAAGCCCAGAGGAAATACATCAGAGAAGGGCCCCTCAAGAAATATTTTGGCACAGTTTGGGACTCGACTCTGGTAGGGCCTAACACAAAAGAACCATTAAAACTTGATTATTTCACTTTGAAGGCCAAATCATTTTATAGGGATCTTTGTCAAATATGTGGAGATGATGAGCAAGTTGAGATTCCTATCCATTATATGCTAATGATGGTCAAGATTTTGCATCCCCATCTAGCAATAATTTTTGATTTTGCCCCATATATTGCAAACTTGATTCATGAAGGGTATATAGGTGTCCAGAACACAAAGGTGTCCATACCTTTTGCATGGTACTCCCTGTTGATGCATGTGTTTCTGTATAAGGGGTTGATTATTTTGAGAAGGAGATGGAGTTGACAAGAGTTAAGGATAATGAAATCATGCATGTACAATTGTGGAATGTAGACATGACTTGGGACAATAAAGAGGCCAACTACATCAATTTTGACATGTATTTTTCTGCCAGACTCAGGACATTGTTGTTGAAAGAGGACCCTAGATATTGTAGCATTATCAAAATTCATGAGGCCAAAGGAATATGACCAAGCGCTCAATATAGTACATAACTGGGGTGATGTTATCCCTTATCCAGTGTCAATTGTATTTAGGGTCTATGTTTGCAAGGGAGTGCCAAAAATATTTCCCTACAGAGTGCCCCTTAAGATAGGATTGGCAGAGGTCCTAAGATAGATTGGGGGTTTGCAAGAAGATGCCCTGACTGGAAGAGGAAAAGGAACAATATTTCTTGTAATCACTATTGCTCATCAGTTTATCATCACCAAGGGAGGATGGAAACACCTGTAGGATTTTTTGAAACCCTACAATCTGACCACATCAGTATCCATGTGTGCTAACCCTAAGGCATTCATTAAGGACATGTTCAGGGAAAAGGCAAAGTGTGTGGTGTTGAATCATCAGTTCAACTTTTTAGAAGACATAGGAAGAAATGAATTTGACTTAATTAACCAAGAAATAAAGAAAGAAAAATGGTTTTCTTACAAGAAAAGCCTTGATTTTATTCACCATTTTGATAAAACATAAGATCCTTTAAAGGAATTTCAGCCATGGGCCAAGAAGATTGAATCTTTGATGGATTTGTTTGAAGAAATTATGCAGGCTTTGAGCCAGAAAAGAGATAAAATATTGCAAACAATGCCAGAGAAGGCTAAAGAAATTTTGGGTAAACCCTTCCCTATTAGAAATATCCCACATGGAGAATATGTGGTATACAAAAGGAGGGGATATAGCAGAGTTTTGCCAACAAGTGGATAGACTAGTGATCCTAAAGGGAAGAGGCCCCTAGATCCTAGTGCTCAAATTATTCCATCCCCCAATAGGCAAAGAGTAGAAGAGGGACATCAAAAAAAACATGAACAGATCTATTCTCACTCCCAATCCCCAATACGCATGGATGAACAAGCTGTAGCTCAGAAACTAGTGCAAATGGGAAACACTGGACAAATCTATGTCATAGTTGAGGAATTATAGGAAGGGTTACTTGAAGAGCCAAAACATGCTCAATTGGGTCTGACAATGACATAATTTGTTGGAAAAGAGCTAGATTCATTAACACAGCAGGCAAGTGACGAATTTTTGTCTGATGACAATTTTATTAAGGAAAGAGTATTTTTACAATTCTTGTGGAGAATTCACATTGATGAATTCAAGGGTTAATGCCAATAAAAGAAAGAAGAACAAACTGCCAAAGGCAAGGAGGAAATTGAAAATGAAATCAAGCAGGAAATGATCTCCAGGTTTGAGAAAATAACTCCTAAGGAAGGAAGACCATTAGTGAGGAAGGAAGGATTATTGATACTTCCGGAATGGAACATAGTTGAAGCTATTGTTTTTGATGTTGTCAGGAAAAAAACAAAGACCGTTCATGTCACAGAAGAAGAAGTACACCAAGCTTCAAAGGGTGTGAAGTTTAGTGAGGATCATGTAGCCCTGGTTATGTGGCAATTGAGGAAAAGAGACCCAAAAATAACAGGTGAAGGCATTCATGTTGAACGTTCAGGTAGCCTTTTGGTACGGAGGGTTGCAAAAATAGGGGTTTTTGAGGTAGCAGGTATAACTTTGGAATCTTCTAAGTTTAGTGTAACTATAGCCCAAAGATTGGAGAATGAACTCAAGAGCTTGAGTGAAAAATTTGAAAGAGTTCTGGGTGCATATAATGAGGAAAAAATAAAATCTATTGAGAAAGATAAGAAGATTGCTGAGTTGGAAGGTAAGAAATTAGAACATTCTATCCCCTAGATGATTATTTCTCAAGTTCCCTACCAACCTCCATCATCCAGCCCATATATCACTTTTCCTCCATCTCCTATTCCATTAAGCCCTACTACTCTAGAAAATGTGGAGATGGAAAGAGATAGATTGGTTGCTGAAAGGACAATATTAGAAGAAACCAGTAAGAAATATATTGAAGAATCCTCAGCATACAAAGAAGTAGAAGAATTGGTTAAACATAGATACTCTAACAAAATATACTCTAGCCTCTCGAGGTGTGCTAAGGAGGTAAAATTTGCTAATCTTTATTTCTTGGGCAAAAGGATTATTAACATAATAAGTGAACATGATGCAGACACAGATCAATGGGATCTAATTATGGACACATGGAAAGAAAAAATGGATGAAGTGAATTCATTTCATTCCATGTCCAAAGAAGAAGGTAATACTGATATTGTTTTAACTAGTACTCACAAATGTTTAAAGATGATGACAGAACTGGATATCAAGAGAATTAACACCCTCATCAAAAGGGTAGAGACTTTGAAGAGAGAGTTTTAAAAGGAGAAGTTTGAGGTATATCCCAAAATTTTTGAAAAATGTGGTGATATAAAGAATGAGGCATTATGGTTAAGACAAGTGAAAGAGTTAATAACTGCCAAGACACATAGCATTATTACCTTGGAAAGAACAATTTTTTTTGTTCAAACCATAAATATCATTGGCAGAGCCAGATAATTTTTTGAGTTTTGGAAAGAAGAGGTAAAGAAGTCAAGTGCCAGCTGGGGTGAGATCAACAATGGAAAAGATGAATTCCTCAGCTTCAACTGGCCAAGTGGTGAGGTGTACATTTATTGGAAAGACAAGTACATAATTTTTGATCCAGGTGAAGGTTACAACATGCAGATGGATGAAGAAGGCCAACAAGTTGGTTGACACAGTTGAGAGTAAAGATCATACATCACCAACATCAGAGACAACACATTCCAGATGGCTCACACCGAGCAACTTTGAAGAAATTGAAAGTACAAAGCGGTCAGAAGACAAAGTTGGTTGAATATCTATTATAACAAGAGTGGTTATCACTCCATTAGCTATTTTTTATTTTTAGTAAGTCATTAATTTTGTCCTTATTCCAATTGATCCGAAGCTTGTTGCAATCCTAATATATAAAAGGATTCCCAAGATCATTGGAAAGGGCTATAAAATTTATTGGAAAAACATATTGTAAAGGTTTTTCAGTCAAGAGGGGAGTAATAGCATAATTTGTACTAGATAGTGTAAAAAAGTCAAAAATAAAGTTGAGAGATCTTTTGTAGGTTATTGTAGAGGTTATTTCTGAGTGCCTTTTGTATACTGAAATAAGATTTTCTGAACTTAATACAAAGATCCATATTCCAATCTCTCCTGTGTTATGTGTCATATGAGTTATGGATTTTCCAATTCATTAGCATATTTCTATCTATGTTTATGTACTTATTTGAGAGTTCTGATCCAGGATCAGATTAAATTAGGCTTTGATTTATGCATAGATTTATCTGACACATTGCAAGGATTATATCTATTAGTAGGGGTTTTGGGATGATTGTACTATGATTTGAAGTCTTTCATGAACATTAATTTTAGCATACTATATCTGACTCACAATATAGCCCAATGGATAAAGCACTGATCTGAAGCTTATAAGTTTTGTTTTACTGCATATCTAGTTGCATAATTGGTTGTATGTTCCTACAAGAAAACATTCAAAATCCATTAAGTATTCTTTTTTATAAGTTTGTAATATTTTATATCTCGCACTCCATCTCAAGGTTGATGTTCAATGGGTAATTAGCCAATTACTTAGTATCTCTTGGTCATGTTGAGTCATTGTGAGATTACTAATTGATAGTACCTTAAAAGACATATTAGAAGGTATTCCAGGGTATCCCCCCCTTGGTGTAGCTGGGCCTAAAGTTTGGAAGTATTAAGAGAGTGCTTGTTAGTTGGTCCTTTTCTTGCATGAGCATATATTTGGAGGTGGCTCCTCTATAAAAATAGTCATAAAAGGAAAAGGTTGTTGACATTTTATTATAACATAAAAAGGAACCAATAGAAGGTTCATTCCAAAAGGTTCTCACCAAAGTTGAGAGCCTACCAAGTGCTTAAAGGACATCTAATGGACCTAGACAGAAAGAGTGAAGCCGAATGGAGAAAAAAACTTGATATTCCTAAAAAGTATACAAGTCCCAAGCCAGAAAGAGCTCTTACTGAGAGTAAAGAAACCAAGGATGATCAGGCTACTTAGAGCACCAAACCAATTACCATCAATGATGTAGAATTGGACAAAGAGGAAATGGACACTACAGGAAACAAGAATATGGATGTTGTAGATGAGACATAGCTAGACACTACTATGGATAACACTGTGGACAATACAATTATTGACATCACTGATGATCCATCAGATGAAATTTAGAGAGATGAAGATGTCACTATTGCCAAGGACCAGAGCGATGAATAGGACACTACAATTGATGCTGCATAGGTGAACATACCGAGAAACATGCCAATATTTATGGAAGGCATCAATATACTCCAAGAAAAGGAGAAATCACCTACCAAAGATGAAAGCATACCCAAAGACAAGGGTGATGCAGAACAAAAAGATTATTCTGAAGAAAAAAAAGACACATCTGAAGAACCAAAAGATGCTACTGATGTATAGCAAGAAAAATCTACTGATCAAAAAAGTGAAGAGCAGTAAGAAAAAGATGGAGAGAAGAAAGAGATAAGTGAAGAAGAGAAGAAAGATGATACACCAGAGAATACAAAAGAAAAATATGCAGATACACCCAATTTTAATGAGGAGACATCTTCACCTAACTGACAAGTTGACACCGAGAAGAAGGTAAAATAAAATACATCTACCAAGACTTCACCGAGCACTTCAGAGAAGACAAATGAACTAGCAATAGTAGTTCACACATCTGCATCCACACAAATCTCAAAGAAGAAGAAGAAAAAGAATAAGAATCTAGTTACTTGGGATGAAATTATTGAGATTCCAGTATGTGATCCTAGAACATTGGATCCAACTGAACTAACAAAGTATGCAAGACTTTGTGAGAGAAAAGCTATCCAAGATAAGCTTAGGAAGGCAAAAATAGAAACAGAGGTACTCAAAACTACAAAATACATACTACAACAGATAGTACCTAACACTAACATTGATCAAGATACTCCTATACTTGATTGATTGGCCGTTCTCACATAACCTGTCACATCTAAGAATGTAGATGTTGAAAAGGCAATTGAAGAATGAGCATAACATAAATTCCAATTCAAACTAGCAGAGAAAATCAGCCAAGAAGTGGCAGAGAACAAGGTCAAGCTATCTGAACTTGTAAGTACATTGGACCGCATTATTTCATAAGCTATAACCTTAATCCAAAATTTATGCACTTTAGATCAACTTACTAAGGATTATAGTGAGAATATTGCACAAATCGACGATGATCTACAAGCAAGTGCACAAGGTCTCACTAACAGTGAAGATGTAATCAAATTAACTATGAACAACTAAAGCAAGAAAGAAAGCTAAGACAAGACATTCAAAATGTAGAATCAAAGATTAGAGATGAGGTAACTGAGCTCCAAGCTCTAATTTTACCCAATCTCACATTATTGCAGCATCACATGATACTGGCAAGAACACTGGTTGCCACCCCAGAAATGTTTGTCCTAGACAAATTTTATGATATGCATGCCATAATTGCATTAGAGAACATGGATTTGGAACACCTTAAAGAGAAATGGGAACATATGATGGAATATATGAAAAACTCTCATTCCCACATTCTGGATAATCTGTAAGTTACACATTTTTGCCAAAATTTTGACAACTTGTAAGTTGTACATCTTTGTCCTTAATATCAAAAAAGGGGAAAATTATATGTTCAAAATATGAACATAATAAGTTGAAAAGGAGAAATAAAGAAAGGCAAGTATATGTATACATGTACATATATAATATAATGCATACAGTTAGGGGGAGTCATATTAAGACATGATATATACATGGTGTACATATTAAAATTTTTAGTACTCATGCACATATTAGTTTTTGATACTAATGTCAGAGGGGGATATTGAAGACATTATTTTTCCATTAGTATGCAAAAGGAAAATAGTTTCTGAAGCTTCGGTAAACCTACACCGAAAGACAGACTTTTAGGAACACCAAAAGTACAAATATAAGAGATCACCGAATCTGTAAAGTTCAAGAGACACCCGACGAGACAAATCTCTAGTGAAATCGAAAGAGAAGAAATAGAGGAACCTGAAAGAGAAAGGGAACCTGATAAACAATTCAATCAAAGGAACACTGAAAGATAGGAAAACTGATTTTAGAGCAAACCGAGCATCAGATGCCGAAAGTCAGTTACATCCTAGAAAAAGTTGGTCTTACTTCCACATCAGATAAAACACTCATATTCTATTTATAGAGTCTTGATTTATTTTAAATCCATTACTTAAGGGACAAGAAATATTATTTTAATTATTTTTATCAGTCTAACTGATTTAAAACATACAGACAAGGAGATCAAGGTCAAGTTGTAAACCTTTGATCATAGAGTTAAGTTTGTTTTACGTGAAACTTAATTAGGTCAATCTATGTTATAAATATATGTTGTAATCATTCAATATTATATATGAGAGGATGAATGTAGCCAATGAGAACATCTATGGATCAGACTGAGAGTTTCAAGAACAAGAACAAGAACAAGAAAAGATGAATTTGGTTATCAAGAACCAAGAACAGAGGCTACCAAACAACAAAGGTATTAATCAATCACAATAGGTGATACATTTATACATGTAAATTGAATGGATCTGTAATTAGAAATAGTAGATTGCATACAGTCAGTTCAATGAGTAATTTTCTTACATTCTAACAAGTGAAGAAAAGTGTAAAAATCCTTTCAAGGAAGGTGGATTTAACAATCCTAAGGTAAATCTCTTAACCGAGTGCACACTAAATAGTGTTTCTAAAGATCTTAATAGAGTAGATCTGAATAGGTCTCCACATAATACTCCTAACAGGGTATATCATCATAAGTGATCAAATTGTAAGCCTTAACTGGCCCCTTCCAATCTGCAGATAGTGAATATTTTGTGGGTGCCATCCCCACCATAGTTTTTACCTTCTTACAGAGGTTTTCTGCGATATTATATCATGTGTTATGAGTCAATTAATTTGATGAATGTTTTTATGAATGTTTACATGTTTGATTAAGTTAAAGAATTGATATATCTTACACAAAGATAGTATAGAACAGATGGTTGGATAAACAATTGATTACATAAAGGTTGAAGGATAAAAGAGATAAAAGTTTTAGAAGTAATGATTCACCCCTCCCCTCTCAGTAAACACTTCCCATTATTTCCAACAATAATAAATTACCTTTAGATTGTTCTCCAGTAGAAATCACACTATCCTTCTTATAAAATAATTTCACCTTTCCATATTGAAATTCGTATTGGTAACCTATATTATTTAACTGTGTAACACTCAATAGATTATACTTTAAGACTTCAACCCAATAAACATCATCACATCTTATGTTATTCAGTATAATTATAGAACCTTTTCATTTCACAGGATATGGAGCATCATTATCAAATCTAAAAAACCTTCATCATGCTTTTTCAAGGAAATACACTTAAGTGTGCCACCAGTCATGTGATGTGAACAACCACTATCTATAATCCATGTTTCATTCTTACTTACTTGTGATATTGGCACTCTTGGTTCTTCTTCATCAGAATTATCTTTAAAGCAACATAAACAATTTTTTTTCCATCATCACTATTGTCTGAATCATCATCACTTAGTCCTTCATTAGCAATATGACAATATTTCTTACCTTTGTTTTTGTAGTCTCTAAATCTCCTGAATTTGTTTTCTCTTTTGTCCTTATCTTTGTTATCTTTCTTTTCCTCCTTATCTTTCTCAGGGTAGTTAGATGCAAAATGACCAATTTTATCATAAATAAAATATTTCAAGGGTAACTTACCTCAGTATCTACCTTTGCCTCTTTGTAGCCTTCTAGCCAACAAAGCTTCAAATTATCTTTCATTCTCATCACATTCAGTAAATAACTCTTCAAGACCTTCAATACAACTATAAAATTTCTCACTAGAACTACTCAAATATCCATGCCTAGCTGCAACTTCCCTAGCTTTTCCAATCTTTAAGGTAGACTTAAATGCATATTCATTCTTAGATGTAGCAGGAAAACTATTGTCAAAATCATTTAACTCAAATGCAATTAACTTACCAATAGTAGTATCCAGTGAAAAATTCATCTGGGGAATATATCTTAGCTCTTATATAGTAGATACATGAATAGAATAAATTAGTAGCAGGGTTGTCAACATCTTGCTTGTAACATCACTCTCTATTATGATCCCACCAACTCCTCTGATAGAATTAACAATCTCCTTAAGTCTTGTATTGTATTGTATTATGTTCTCTCCTTCTTTCATCCTCATAGAGTCAAGTTTACCTCTCAAACTTTATGCTTTAGCCTTTTGAACATGCTGATCTCCACCATAGGTAAAAATAATCTTATCCCTTATTAGTTTCAAAGTAGTACATCCATCATGTTTATCATATTCCTTGTCGGTAAGTGTAGGAGAAATCTCAATCATAACTTGTGTGTGTTCTTATTTCTGTCTTTTCTCATTGATTGTCAAAGGTGCAGTAGTCGGTGCAACATATTCATTATCAAGAAAATGAGGTCCATATTCTCCTACTCTAGATACATGCAACCTCATTCTAATTTTCCATGTAGAGAAATGATCCCTATTCAGCTTTGGTGCTTCCCTCTTATACATCTTTGGATCTTAACTCAAGTCCTTTTAAACTTATCACTTTAGAGTAACTAGCTCTGATACCAATTATTGATGTACTGAGAGGGGGGGGGGTGAATCAGACAAAATCAAAACTTAACACTTAAAAATCAACTCACTGATTCACTCAGTAGAACTGAATATAGTAATAACCGATTCACCAAAACAACTTAATAACTTAAACAACCATACATCTTGAATATGTAAATCAATCATTCAAACTCATTAAAATCATATTAACATAGTTGAATCTAGATTTAAATTAATTGACACCAAATTTAACGAGGAAACCCAATTTGGGAAAAATCTCTATGGGAATTGTGACCTACAATAAAAATTGTACCATTCTGAAGTACGCTCGGTTAAGAACTTATCCTATTAAAGATTACAAACACATTTGATAAATGTGACCTAGTTAGGGGATTTACCTCATATATGTTAATATCTCCACCTTGTTAGGAGTGTCCTTATTAGAGGTCTTTAAACACTCAATTGGAATGTCACCTAATTCTAGGATTTAAAAATAGGATGGTTAAATCCACTCAGTTAAGAGATTTCTCTGTTACAAATACTAATAAGAAAAAGTATAAACTTTGATCTATAAATATAGAACCTTACTTTGGTTGTGTCAAATCCTTTATGTTCAATTGAATACTAGCATCACATACTCCATTTATCTCTTTCTCAGACTATAGATTCTTCAATCTCTATTCCTCTGTTCTGCTCGGTAAATGATGTTCTTCAGCTTCTTCTTCTTCTCTATTCAATTCACTAGCATATTTATATTCATATTTCTCTATTTGTTATCATTATTTATATAGACATAATTTTTCCTCTTAATCTCCTTAATTATATTTTCCATCATTTGCGCTTTGTCATTCAATCATCTCCTTCATATATCTCAACTTGGTAAACCACTTCACTTTTACCTTGAAACTCAAACTTCTCTTGGAACTCACATAATCAAGTTTAACCATTTGATCTTTTCCTTAGATATTCTCATTAAATTTTCAAGTTTTTAGATCTTATAACAAACTTCATTTAATTCTTATCCTCATCCATTTGATCATCGCTTCGCATTAAATTTGATCTTATCATCATTTATAATCAACATCCTGTACTTGGTAATACTTGTTTTGCAACTCGGTAACTATCTCCATTCACTACTCGGTGTCTAACTCATCTTTAGTGCTTAGTGCTTTTCTTTCACTTAGTATTTGGTAACTGTGACCAAATTACATAACTCTATACCTACCTATTCTTTCTAGCTTGTTAAAGTAACTCTTTCAGTCATAGCTTTAACTCTTTGCAATTTTCTACTTAATCAATCAATTGTACCGTTCGATAACATCAAATATATAGTAGAAAAAAACTATATCATCATTACATCATCATTGCCTGATCTGTATTTGTCACCCATTTAAATTCTCCTCTTAAGATACGGTAACATAATAAAAATCAATTAATCAATTGCTTGACACCAATGAAAAAACAACAACTGATCTAATTATCTCTACAATCATGATACTCAGTATCACTTAGTCTTCATCATCTCCATCAGATATTCATCAGTTAATTAACAGGTGGGTCGAGCCCACAATGACCCTTTCCATTGCTCATTTGAGAGTAGATGGGGGGCAAGGGGCTTAGCCCTCCCAAAACCCATGTTTCTTAACAATTTTTTATTATTTAAAATAGTCCAGGCAATAAAACAGACATTCAACCTCTTCCTTTATTTTTTTTATTATATATATATATACTAATACTATAAGTATATACACAAAGGTTTATTATTTCATCTTACTTTTGAATATGTGTGTGTGTGTGTTTGCCAGATTTATACATGTAATAATATTTTTGCAATTTAATATATAGTTATGTATCTAAATATATATAACATTAATATATATATATATATATATATATATATACATATATATACATATATAT
>MU223362.1:832002-880351 GCA_018584345.1 Thuja plicata | reverse complement strand
TTAAAATAAAGCAGAAATCTGAATGCATACTATTTTTTTTCTTTTTCGTAACAAGAAACAACAAAACAACAATGCATAAAACAAGGAGAACCTATTATAATGCATTTCTTACATTTAATAACTTTTATATTTAAAACTCAAAAAATAATATGTTTTATTCACCTTTCTCTAATGGATTATCATCGTTCATATATTTCTTTCCTTGTGTTGGTACTGAAAAATACAAGGTTTTTGAGTACCTTGTTAAATTTTTTTGCATTCTGGCCCTTTATGAGTACTTTTGAACCTTTTTGCCCAAATGCAATTCTAAATTTTTTCATGCATATCAGGTGTACATCACTCTTTTTTAGGAATAAAAAGACATCCTAGATTGTCAGATTCAAGTTTTGAGTCATTTAGTGATGTATTGTTTTGAGCACTTGTCATTTTTGCATATGCTGATTATAGTGTCAAATTATTGTAACTTGCCTACTTTGCATCTGAATATCTTGCGTCCTTTTGTGTTTCATGGGTCACCACTTTGGGAATGTTTAGTATGCATATTAGAGAGATTATGTTTCAAATCCAAAGCCATTTCAAGTCTTTTTGATGGGTTTTCAGTTCCCCCAAAGCTGGTCCTGCAAGACTGTCTTGTTTCTCTGTTTTGCCCATAATTATGAAATAGCCTACTTTGAACTTCTGCAAGTTGTACTCAGTTGAATGCCATACATAATTGAGTTTTCCCCTATGTTGGAAACATAGAGTGTACCTACCTGAAGAGTTTCAGACTCGTACCAATCCAATTTTCCACTTTCACAGCTTGATTCCAAAATCAAATTTTGCATATTTGCTGAGTCCAAAATCAGAAAAATTGTAAGACGCTGACTTTGCAAAATTGTACCAGTTGATCAGTTCACCTTTTGTGCAAGTTAGTTGAAGATTCATGTTCCATGTGTGAAGGTGAATCAAGCTCCAAAGGATTAGATTCTGAAGGTTCATCTTGATGACTTTATGATTTCAGTTTCAAAGGCAGTTTGTGCAGTTTGATGGTGCAAAGCAGAATTGGAGTAAACAGAATGGTTATTTTCTGAGAGTTTTTTTCAAGAACCAATTGTGGAATCATTCTCATGGTATTTAAGTGTACTACTTGATCCGATGGTGAAGTCTTAGAGAATATCTTGATAATCTTTCAATGACTGGTCCAGATGAAGTTTATGTTGTTTCAACATTTTGCACTTGCACTGTTTTCCAAATTACTAAGTTTGATTATTTTCATCTTGTACCTGAGGATGAATCCAGTGAAGCCCTTTTGCAGAAGTATTCGATGTGGATAAATGAGTCATTTTTCCAAGCAACAAATCTTTAAGAGGTGATATGATAACTTTCCAAGTGGCACCTTTGGGAGGGTTTGCACAAGTCTGAATTTAGATAGTTGCAGAATATAACGAAATGACATACTTTGCATTTTATTATCTCTTGGCCCGAATCTTTTCAAACTATTCCATTGGATGATAATTTCTCAAATGCTAAAAATTAATGTGTGTTCCAGTTCCCATGGTTGCAAAGAGTTATTTAGTCAGTTTTCCAGAGTATTTCCAGAGGCTACTTACTATGTTTTTATTCAGATAAAAAAGTCTCCAAGGTTGGTAGTAATGGGTGCTAATTAAGTATTTTATGATCCAATCCCTCTATGGGTTACATATTGGCATTATATAGAGTTGTAAACATTTACTTAATAGAAGTTTCAAAGTGTGCAATCACTGGGTTATTTGAAAATCTATGTCATAAAGGCCTTTTGTTGTGCGATTCCACCAATTTTGATGTCTCAAAATGCAAGAGAACATTAGTTAAATTGCAAGTCAATTGGTGATAATGATGCTATCAATGTTTCAGGGTTCAGTATGCTATATGGAAGCCTTGAGTCTCAAAAATACTCAGATAGGAAGTAATGATATGAAAGCTTTAAGTCATGTTGGAGGGGGCATTAAAAACTAAAGTTTTTGGCAGGCAGAATGCCATGCAGCATGAGAGAGTAGGCATTAACAATGTTTATGCATTATGCAAGGGATTTCCAAGAAAGTTAAGATATTGGTACGTTTTTAATGTTGTCCATGTTTAAAACATTCAAATCAGCACAAAAACAAAACCATAGCCAACAATACAAATAGATGGAGCCCACGCTTTGAAGGGAATTCTAAAGGTTTTTCAAAACAAGTGCAACCCGATAGAGACCTTACACAGCATGAAGAATTCCAAAGAAAGATGTATTGTGGAATGTTTGAAACATTCAATTCAAAGCCCACACAATGGATTTTGCAAGCACAAATTTGCAAAAAAAAAAAAAAAATAGTCATATTGCGGGGGGCATAACTTTCAATTCCACCGTTGGATCATGCTCATTTGCGGATATGTTGTCTCAAATCTAATTCTAAAGATTCTCACTGGAGAGATTTTCCAAATTCATCTTGTTTCATGAGATACAGTCAACTGTGTGCAACACTGTCAAAATTGCCTATAACAGTCACACAATGCATTATCCCACATGCATAGTGGAAGGGAATATTTTAATGTTTATATACTCTGACGATTGTAATATGAAATGAATAAGAAGCCAAGAGGCTTATGATGGGCCCCTTAGTTGGAGGTTTCAAAACACAGGTGGGCCCCAGTTATTTTGAGGCAAAATATGAAAATGCTTTAAAATACAAAGGGATTTAATCCCACATTCTTCCCACAGGAGACTTTCAAAATGTTTATAAGAAAGAAGAAAAACATATACAAATGTGAAGCAAAGCAGGAGGCTCTCTTTACGTGTGTGTGCAGGAGGCCAAGTGGTACATTGGGAAGCATTCCCAAGCAACCAGGAAGAAATTTTGCAGATAGGTGGCGCCGATGGTGATAAGGTAGGTGGACACATGGCGGCTAGTCATGAAGTCGGGAGATGAAGAGCAGATAACCACCAGAATCAAGAGACTTGGAGACTAATCACTGAGTTAACCGCTAAATATTAGTCGTCCAGTCTCTAGATAAAAAATGCTAAGTTTCAAGCATCAAGAGACTTGGAGACTAAAACTTGGTCGCTAGATCTCTAGAACTAACCGTGGTTGAGGAAATTATTCAGATACATTGAGACATGAAGGAAATGATAACTGTAGTTAAAGAGTGTGGTTAGAAGCATGGTTAAGTTCACATGCCAGTCTCCAAGTCTCTAGATCTAACCACAGTTAAATAATTCTTGTGGAGACTTAGAGAATGCATTGTGAAAGGTAACCATAGTTAAGGAATGGTCAATATATGATTGAGTTAAGCCTATCCAGAGACTTGGAGATTAAAGCATGTCTCCAAGTCTCCAAATCAAATCATAGTTAAGGAAATTATTCAGAGACTTAGAGACATGAAGAAAAAGATGATTGCGGTTAAAAGGTGAGTTAAAAGATTAGTTAAAGGCAACAATTAAGAGGGTACCACATGTCACTTTTTGGTGAATTTTGGGCAAAAAGTGCAGAAAATAAAGGTTTCAAAATGATTTAAATGATGTGCAAATTTTAAAGGGTAAAGTGCATAGTTTGCAAAAGTATTTTATTTCAAATATTGAAAAATGCATTCCGGGAGATGTTTGAAGATAGAGGAAATCTGATTTTTTACAAATATGATCTGGAGGGATGCTCAGAAAATGAAGATCAGATTCTTGAATAAGAATGAAATCAGATTTTCAAGAAGAGACAAAATGCAAAGACATATTTTATTGCAAAATCAAATTTATTGGAGCTTTCCTGAAGGATTTTTGTAATCAGATTTTCTCAACAAGTAATCAGATTTGAAAGGTTTTTTTTGGCAGAATAAAGGATGTTTCTCAAAGGAATACAATCAGATTTACAAGATATTGGAGACAAATGGTCATATTTGGAGGGTCTTCTAATGGGGCAAATGATATCATATTTTGTTGAAAAGATAGTTGTAGGAAAGAATCAGATTTGTTTGAAAGGGAAAGAAAAAGTCAGAAAGAGGAAAATAAATCAAAGTTTTGAAGAGACAAGAGATTCATATTTTGAGGTCACCAATGCAGATCAGATTTATAGAAGGACAGGTGTTTATCGGATATAGTTTTTAGGGTTTCCTTTTGTTATATATCTTCTCTTCTTTTCTCTGTTTTGAGGGTTGTTATTTTTTGCTCTGTTGGGAGAGGATTTTTGAGTCTGTTCAGTCTCTCTGCAACAAGTTCAGATCAACTTCCATTTTGGATAACTTCTGTAATACTTATCTCTCTTCTATGCATATACAGTGTTCTTTTTCCTTTCTTTCTCAGAGAATAACATTATTGTAAAAAGCAATTATTCGCTTGTTTATGAATCAATCTCAGCACTATTGTTCTGATATCAAGTTGTCTCCATTTATGTTTCTGAATCATGTAAACTAGGGCATCGAGGGTGTGTTAGTTTTTTCTGTTGTTGATCATTTAAGGAATGCTTGCAATAGAGTTATTCAAGGGATAACTATGATTTAGGAGTTGTTTTCAGATTTGTATGAGTTGGGATATCAAGGGTATTTCCAATCTTATCTTTCTAGTGGATGTTGGTTATGTACTGTCTATTCTAGGGTCTCTTTCAAGGAGAGGGTTAAATTATTTGAGTAGAAAAGTTGCATATCTGAACACACAAGTGGATAAATAAGTAGAAATTGATTGTTGAGGTCTATTTTATGTAAGGAATATGAACATATCAAACTATGATGTTTTCTTTTGTTCATGATCATCTTTGCAATGTCAGGGTTGACTCTGTTGCCAATAGGATAAGGCACTGGTATATGCAAGATAAGGGAAGTTACAGAGATCCATAAATTCAAAACATAAACTAAAAACCATTTCCATTTCATGTTACTAGGAGTTGGGTTTTCTCTGGTTTTCAGACTTACTTTATGAAAGTTGAATATTGAATAAGAGTTTATGAAATATTGAGGTATTAGTTACCTAAGAGTCTAAAAACCATTCCACAGGTATATATCTACAAGTTTGTAGGTGTCAGAAAGGAGTAATGTATGTGCAGATAAGACAATACCCACCTGAGTGATGTGGAGCTCGAAGAAGAAGGAGGATATTATCCAACCCTCATCAATTAGCCTTTATCTTGCATAAAAAGGAGTTTGCATTCAAGTATATAAGTATAGTGTCATTTTAAGGTTGTGCTGCAAGAAAAATGCTAACACGTTGCAATAACAATTTTTTTTTATATACTAAACTTTTGTAAACAACTTGAACTCAAGGAAAAGAAAACTTCCATAGTATTTTTTATGCAAGAATTCAATAGAAAATTTTCTTCAAACATGCAACTTCACAACCACCAAGTAACTCTTCCCAAAAATTATGTCCAAACATTCATAATCTTTTTATTACATAGTTGCATATACAATATTTTCATTCTCAAAACCACCATTAACAACAAAATCCCCAAATACTTCTTTTTTTTTTTTTTTTAAATAACCCAAAGAGGGAATAACCTTCTTCACATATTTACCAAATTGCAGCAAGTAACAAAGGGAGACTTTCACAAAGATTTTTCTTCAACTCAAAGCTCCAAGCAAACCTGCAATAAAATTTATAACTTGACCATGGGAGCTCACCTCCCAACCTAGGAATCTAAGAGACCACCCCCGAGCTTGGGAACCAAAAATAGATGGGTTACACTCAACCAAAAAAACAATAAAAATCCAACAAAATCCAAAAATAGTTCCCATCCAAAGCTTCACAATAGGTCTCCCAATGACCCTAAACATGGGGTGAAGGTGGACTAAATATCCTATGAGGAGAATGCCAAGAAAAAACATGAAACCACAATTCCTTCTCAAGGCTTCCAAAAAAATTTCACAAGTCCCTTCATTTGCACATCTACAACACTTATGACCCCCAAGGAATCAAGCCAATATAATCCCCTTATGATCCACAAATGCAGAAAGTAAAATATGGCATCATGGAGCCATACTCCATATTTATTCCTCTCCTCCATGAGGAGAGACACTACACTCAAAGGGATGTCCAAATTTACCCTTCAAACCCAAGGTTACTCTTCCATCACAAGGGTGAGTGTGCCTTGAGAACTCCCCATTAACAAATTTACAACACAAAAAAAAAATCACAATACAACAAGAACACATCCCTGAAATTAAATTAAAAGATCACACACAAGCTTACTTTATAATACATCAACATTCAAGCATATAGTAAAATCAACAAGGAATGGCTATCACCCACCAAACTAAGTCCAAGCTTATGATAATGTAACTTTTAGAAGAGCTTCCCCTTTCTTCAAGTCCTTCCTCAAAAGTTGTCGCTAACTCTAGCAATCTCTAAAGATAGAGAGTGGGTGATCAAAACTCTATGGCTTTGGGAGACCCCACTAAAAATTCTCTACACACTTCCCAAAAACCTCTTGGAAAAGACATGCATTAATATTGGTTGGTCTTGCTAAAATTGGAAACTAGGAATGGTGACTTGGGAAGACTAAACAAGAAACTCACACATGATCGGAGAGGTTGTCTACCCAAGGCCATTTTCTCAAAAGTTGATTTTCGTCGATCTTAAAAACCAAACTTTTAGAAGGGCTCAAGACACATACCTAGGCATTACTTTGGTTAAAAATAAACCTTACCCATAGATATACCAATTATGCCTTCAAAAATGGCCTAAAATCAACCCTAGGTATTAGTTCAACCCTCCAAAAACTCACCTTAAGTTTACCTACGGGTTCTCTTGATTTGACCACACTCAAGGCTCAGTAACCAAGTGAATTTTCATGGGGATCCTACAAGGAAATATCCTAGGAATGGTTGCAACCAATAATCCCCCAAATGGACATGTCATTGCCACATATGCACAACACTAGTGTCAAGTGACACCACAAAAACACACATCACCTAACACACTTGGCATGTCCATTTGATATTTACAAAATCACAATTTTACAAATTACAATTTCAAAAACCATACAAACATCCACATTTATGAAATAAAATACATAACAAGCAGGTTTTGTCTCTTCATTAGACTCAATCTGGGCTTTCACTAATTTAACAATGGTCTAACCTTAGCTCCCCGATTTATTTCCATAGTCAAATTTCCTATACACTAAATCCAAATATCAGTAGTCCAAGAAAATCATACATAAAGTAATGTAAATAATTGAGAATATTTGAGCATATATCCTTCAAAATTTCATTCACATAATTGACCATTAATCAAAATAATGTGTGCAAATACAATTTCTACATGAAACACATCCAATCACAAAGCATGTGTAGAATCACATAATCATATATTCTCACATGTCGATATAGTTTAACCATGAAATCTATAAATTCAATTTGCACCATAATAATCATCTAAACCAATCCATTACAATGCACCATCATAGTATAGCATAAAGTCCACATTATATAAATCATAAATGTCGAATCAATCCTAATTTAAAACCCATCAAATCCACATATAGGAAGTATATGTCAGATAGGTCCAAATATATCCACAATAAGAGTGTAGAAAATAACATAAGAAAAATATATCAGAATCAAATGTGATCCAATCCCTATCATGTAGAGTAATAATCCGTAATGAATCAAATAGAGTATCAAATACTAGGTCTATCATAAGAATAAAATGGAATTCTATGACGGCTTGGGGTGAGGCCTCAAACCCTTCCCCTCTTAGGCATGAACTTCCTCCCGGAGTTCATCGAAAAGATGGGGATACTCTGATCTCATCTGCACTACGTCCTCCCATGATGATGTAACCTCATCATAGAAATCCCATTGGACTCTAACCTATTCCATTTCTCAGCCTTAAACAGCCAATATAAGACATGCCAATATGTCAATGGGCTCCAAAGCTAGCTTCCCATCCAAATCCACCTATAAGGCATCCCAATCTATAATGTGAGACTCATCATAAACATACTTTCTCAATACAGAAACATGAAACACATCATGGATGCGTGAGATACTAGGTGGAAAAGCTACATGATATGCAACTATTCATATCCTATCTAGGATTTCAAATGGTCCAACAAATCGAGGTGCGAGCTTAGAGCCCTTTCCAAAATAGTTTGGACTCTTATACAACCACACTGTCAAACAATCCTCTTTGCATTCACATACTTCTTTTGTTTATCCTGAGCCTCTCTAAGATTCTGTCTAATCAAGACTAATTTCTCCTCCATCTCCCAGACTAACTGTGGTCCAATAGCTACCCTATCCTGAATCCTATCCCAACTTAAAGGTATCCTACAGGGCGTACCATACAAAAATTGATAAGGTGGCATGCCCAATGATGTATGATGTCCATTATTAGAGGAAAATTTGAATAAGTGTAGATAATCCTCCCACTTAACCCGATGGTCCATCACATACATGTGTATCATATCCTCTAACACTTGGTTAAATCTCTCTGTCTATCCATCTGTCTTAGGATGATAGGTTGTACTGAAATTGAGTTTGATGCCCAATGTTGTCTATAACTCTCTCCAAAATGATGATGTAAAGAGAGAATCTCTATCGGAGATGATCTTACAAGGAATGGCATAAATTCTAACAATATCTCACAAGAACACATGGGCCACTATTGGTGTTGTGAATGTATTATGAACGGGTGAAAAGTGAGACACTTTTTTCAACTGCCACCATGATGGCATCATGACGAAAAGATGACATAGGAAGACCAACTATAAAGTCTATAGATATAGTTTCCCACTTCCACTCAAGTACCTCATGAGACTAAAGAAGCCCACAATGATGGTGGTTCTCCACCTTAACTCTTTGACACTCAAGGCATCAAGATACTAAGTCTACAATGTGATGCCTCATACCTGGCCACTGATAAAGCTGTCTCAAATCTACATGCATCTTCTTGACTTCAGGATGCACTGCATAAGGTTCTCTATGCCTCTAACATAATGAAATTATGCAATGCCCCAGAAGAACGTACATAAATGCATCCTCTATGACATAAAATTCCATCGAACTCTAATGAATAATTTGTATACTTCCCCTCAAGGGGTCTCTGAGATTAGACTAACTCACAAACCTCTACATACATCTTATCCTTATGCAAGTGATGTAGTATACAATCCCTCAAATCTATGCTAGTGGACATATAAGAAAGTTCATGTCATCTCCTAATCAATCCATCTGCAACCACATTCTCCTTCCCCTTGATATAATGAACATAAAATAATACTCACACACAAACTCCATCTATCTCCTCTACTGAGCATTAAGGTTTGGTTGAGTGAATATGTACTGCAAACTTTGATGATCTAAATGAAGCTCAAACCGATTTCCTAAGAGAAAGTGTCACCATCTCACTAAAGTATGCACCAATTTTGTAAGCTCAAGGTCATGGGTAGGGTAGTTGAGCTCATGATTCTTAAGTTTCCTAGACTCATAGGCTATAGCTCACCCACCCTACATAAGAAATTCCCCTAAACCATCCAAGGAAGAATTTTTTGAAACCAATAATTCCTCTGAAGGATCCAACACTGCAAGACTAGGTGTACTAGTAAGTGCTTTCTTGAGTTCCTAAAAGGCCCTCTTGCACTTCTTTGTCCACTCAAATTGCTTTCCCTTTCACTAAAGGTATGTAATAGGATGTGCCACTCTAGAAAATACCTCAAAAAAACATCTATAATAACCTGCTAACCCCATGAAAATCCTAATATTGGTCACAGGGGTTGGCGCTGGCCAATCCATGATAGCTCCAATCTTTGATGGGTCAGTTGAGATCCCATCACCTGAAATGAAATGTTTGAAATATTTGACCTCTCATATGAAGAATGCACACTTTGAAAAAATTCCATACAACTGGTTATCCCTCAAACACTGCAATACCTTCCTCAAGTGCTCCTTGTTCTCCTTCTCATTACAAGAATATATCAATATGTCATCTAGGAACACAACCATAAAGTGGTCAATGAATTTGCAAAATACCCCATTCATGAGACTCTTGAATACAACTGGAGCATTCATAAGACCAAATGGTATAACTATGAACTCATAATGTCCATATCTAGTGTGGAATATTGTCGTGTGGATGTCACCCTCCACAATCCTTAACTAATGGTACCCTTATTTAAGATCTATCTTTGAGACGCAAGAACTCTATAGCTGATCAAACAAGTCCTCAATCCTAGGAAATGGATATCAATTCTTAATGGTTACTTTGTTTAACTGTCGATAATCCAGCATAACCGAAGAGATTCATCCTTCTTGACAAAGATAACTGGTTCACCCCAAGGAGAAATGCTAGAATGAATGTGCCCCTTCTCTAGGAGCTACTCTAACTGAATCTTGAGCTCATTGAGCTCATTATGGGTCATCCTTTATGGTGCTCTAAATACTAGTAGAAATCCTAGAATAAGTTCTATATGAAATTCAACCACTCTATGGGGAGACATACCAGGTAGCTTGGAAGGAAATACATCTGCAATATCTTGAAGCATAGGATGACCATAAATTGAAGGTTCCTTTTCCTCCTCTTCTTCCCTATCACTAATAGTGATAGCGAATAATTGGTACCCCTTTCACATGCTCCTCTTAAGCTTCATAGAAGAGATCATACAAATGGATATTGGCGCATGAACTCCTAAAATTACTATAGCAGTCCCACCATCATCCAACCACTCAATCCTCTTCTGAAAAAATTCTAACTTGGATCTATGGGAATACAACCAATCCAACCCAAGTACTATACCATAAGATCCAAGAGGGGTAATGTGGAGGTCTACTATGGTGGTCATGTCACCAATCTGTATCTGCAAAATCCTTACCCAAAGAGGTAACATATACTTTAGATCCTGAAGCTAAGTCTACCTTCCATCTAACATCTTTACTAGTTGCCACTAGCCCGCAACGTTCTACAACTAATGGAGAAATAAATGAATCAATATCTCAAGAATTAAATAAGATGGTAACACTACTACCTTTGATCATACATACGGCCTCTATAACTGTGATTTGATGCTCTTCCTACTGGTTATCAACGATTGAAAATACCCTGTGGGACTTACCCATCTCCCCAACTATAGGCTTTGAAGCTTCCACACATTGATTACCTGCCATGTGGATTTGTGGATAATCTCTAGCTAAGTGCCTCATGGCACCACAAGTATAAAAAGGTCCAAATGTATGAATTTGTACTCTATGAGGTCTAGAGAACTGTGACCCTACCATCCTATTAGAGCCACTAAAATCACCCCTGGTGGACTGTTGAGTCTGAACTGGGGGTTTGGATGAAACCTGTGATCGATGACCGTCCTAGGGCCATGTGACTATCACTACTTTGGCCTAGAGACCCAATGTACCTGTGGTGGCCTCTGTCTTCAACTTTGTTAAGATTGATGCTGTGGGTGAGGGAGTTTGTAGGGCTCTGAAGAGTGTCTATGATTCCCCTTCCAATGGGGTCTCTAAAAACTAGAGATTGAGGTGTGGGGTTATGGTTCTAAAACCAATCTCATGTGTCATGTGATCTATCCTGTACCTCCTCTTCTATTAAATCCTTTTCTATGAATTCATGAAGGTTCCTTGGTGCTTCCATGCGTACTGGTCTTGATATTGAAACATTCATTCCCTTGACAAAATGGTTAACTCTTAAATTCCCATATCTCATATAATCCACATAAGGAAAGAGCTCAAGGAACTTTCTCTCATACTGCAACACCATGAGTCCCCTCTATGGTAGGTCATGGAACTCATCTATATGGAATTGTCTAAAGTGTGCTGACAAATACTTATATCTGAACCTCTCCAAAAAGGTGTCTGAAGAGAGGGTGTCAATAAATAGATTACTCTTAAATTCCTCCTACCTCGACCATGTAGAAGCAGTCCCTCTCAGAAGGTGTATTGCAAGTCATTCCTTTAGATCTCCCCCATATGGATGCAATCCAAAGCACTTCTTGAAGCTTAATAGTTATGCCTCAGCCTTAATATGATTAGTAGACCCTGTAAATAAGGGTGGATGGAGGCAAAGAAACTCTCTGATATGATCCCCTATATCCTGGGGTGCTCTCTCAGCCACTCAACCCACTATCTTTGGTGGTGGTGCTGGCACATGAACATACTCAAACTCATGGTTTGCTTGATCCTCTACAAGTCTAGGAGGAGAAATCTTACTCCACTCTCTAGTTGAGGATCTATGACCCTCTAAACCTTGATGCTCAACCACTGGTGGTAACCTCTCCTGAATAATGCCAGTAAGGTTTTGAAGTATAATCAAAATATCCTTATTCAGATTCAGAGGTGGTTCGGGAGGTGGTCCTTATCACCTCTGGAAACCTCTACCTACTTCTCTACATCCTCTTGTGTTGAAGGGGCATGTCTATGACCTCATCCACATCCACAAACTTGTCACATAACCAAAGGAATCCTACACAAGCATTGAAATGTAATGGTTTAAGGTTCCTAGTTTTGAATCTTTGCTCTGATACCAAAATGTATTTCTATAGGCACCTCTTTGGTAGAAAAAAAAAAGATTTTTTTCCAAGAAGGTGAAAACCTGGTAAACAGGCACCTCTTGTTCCATATTGCTATATCTATTGCAACACCACTTGGATTTATGTAGTTCCTTTAATGCTTTCCTACTTGCATTTTCTTTTCCGCATGCTTCCAATTCCTGTCAAGACACCAACTTACATGGATTGAAACTGGTCATACTCTCACGGCAAACCTCCTGGTCTAGGGGGTACTATCCTATTACCTTTTGAGGATCTATTTTGCAAGATTCACTATTGGTTCTCACTCCGTCTACCTACTATCACTTAGCTTATATTGAGTTTTGTCTCCTTGAGAATCTCCCTAACATCAATCACCAGTGGTTCTCACTGCGTCTACCTACTGATGTCTAGCTAGTCCTACGATCTCTTCACTCAAGAATCTCTCTCGCGTCAGCCACTGGTGGTTCTCACTGTGTCTTCCTACTTTCACTGTACTATTGATATTTATCACATCCATTACAGTTGGAGTTAAAGTCAAATTCTCTATCTATTGATACTCGGTCTTGACGATTCTTTGCTTTGGTTTGTACATAGCTTTAAGTCACTTTCGTGACACTTTGGTTCCTTTGTGAACCCTACTGACTTGTTACTGATTGAACGCCATACGCCTGGGGGAAACTAAATTTATCTTGTTCTCGCAACATACTTCCAGTTAGTCATCGTTACTTGGGGGCATAGGTCCCCAATTTGATCACATCTTTGGTTTACACCTGAGTCAGTAATCTTGTCATTGATGCACGACAACTCGCTACTGACACAAACTGGTGTTTTTCAACACCACCATAAATAGTGTTTTTCAACACTATCTTTGGAGACATCTATGTTTTTTAACACACATTGGATATCGCAACATAAACCTCTATTGATAACAATCAAACACAATGCACTCACAAGCACAACGGTATTTTTCAACACCCCTATACACATACATATTCAAAAACTTTGAAACTGGCTGAGCTATGATTGGATCTTCTTTGTATGACGTCTATTGTCATGGATTTCATTGATATTCTCTTTGTCTATGGCTTCTTTGTGTAGCATCAATGATCTGACAATGCCAAATAAATAGGGTGTATGTGATAAGAGCTCCCGCATTAAGGTGGAAAGCCTCACATCCCTTGATCTTGTTTATTTGTACGCCATGGTGAGGTTGGAACTATCTTCTTGACTATTATTGCTCTGTTTGTTTACACATGAATGCACTCATGGTTATCTTGGCTCTGAATGCCTTGATACTGGTGTACTCTTGCAACATCAACTGAAAACAATGTCCAGGTCATCTTGGATTTTGTGCCCTGATGCTTACGTTCATTTTGCATATTTTATCTGATGAAAGTCATATTCATATTCTTATAGTCGCAGTGGCACTAGTAAGGATTGTATCGACTCTGATCTTCCAAAAATGCTCAATGATGATGATTATACAATGGGTCTCACAACCATGTCCTAGGTATTGCATCTAGCAAAGGATTGCATTTTCATTCTAGACTTGCATTGTGGCAACAATTCGATACTCACTTCATTGCATTCTCCTTGATTTGTACATTGAGGGGTTCTTCTTCAGCATTCTGGCTTCATCCCGACTACCCAAGTGTTTGATCCTCGCTCTCATTCTTCAAAAGTGGCTATATCGATCACTCTAAATCCATTTTCAGGATCAAAATTGAAATCTAACACTCCTATATAGCTCAAAATCGTATTTTAAATTTTCGGGACCGACGCAATCGAACACTTGTACAATCGACTTTCTGACGTTGCTTTCTTTTCAGAATCTTATCTAATTATCATTTTCTCAAATCTTTGACTTTTTCCCTCAAAAGTCAACTCTAGTCAACTCTGGTCAACTTTGGTCAACCCTAGTGAAACTTGGTCAACCCAACCTCAAAATCCCTCAAAATTGATTTTGAATCTTCCAAATTCTTCTGTAATATGTTCTGAGTTCTTCTTGATGTCCGATTCAACATCTATCTGCAATTTCTCGCTCTCAATCATCATTATGATGTGTCATATTTCTATTTTGCTCCAACTTAGATCCTTGAGGATCAAGCTTCATTCTGGAGATGATTCTCAAAATCTCAATCTATTAGGTATCTAAGAAATCTAACTTAGATCCCTGAGGGTCAAGCTTCATTCTGGAGACGATTCTTGAAATCTTAATCTATCAGGTATCGGGGCAACCTAACCCGGATCCTTGAGGATCAAGCTTCGTTCTGGAGATTACCATAAAAAAATCTACTTGACCGACATCTTGGCAATCTAACCTAGACTTTGGAGAGTTAAGCTCTGTCCTGGAGATGGCTCTGAAATCTTCATCAATTGATCTTTGCATCATCAATTTTTGAAATCTATTCTTCTGTGCTTCAGACATCAGACTATTCTTTGAATCAATGCGCTGCTCACACATCAATTCAAAGAGGGGCAAAATGTAACACCCCAAAATTGACATCTTACAACCCTAACCAATTTTGTTGCATTTGTCATTCTTCTGAATCATCAAAGTCCTATTGTACTAGGCAATTATGAGTTTTGACTGACTCTACTTGACCTGAGTGTCAAATGTAGAAAATTCTAAATCTACATTAATCATACATTATATTTAGTTCCTAAATATCTATTGCCTAAACAAACCCTATGATTGAATTAATTTAATTATAAAGTCCTAGCACTTTAATTAAATTAAATTCACCTCTTTTAGCTAAAACACACAAAAAGGAATTAAATAATATTTAATTATTAAATAAATATCCTCATTTCAATAATCGAATTTAATTATTCAGATAATTGAGAAAAACATATTTATGAGGTCATACTTTATTTATTTAATTAAATATTCTCTCAAAAATCTTCTCTTCAGTTCAGAAATAGAATTTTTGAATTAACTGTGCTTTAAAGAGAAAGAAAACAGTTAAAAAGAAAAAAAAGAAAACAATTAAAAACAAAGAGAAAACAGCTCATTATTTTCTTTTAAATAAATCTTGCTAATTTGAACTGGCTTTTTTATCCGTTTTATTTCAAAAAGGAAACTTTCTGTTCTGAGCAGGCTCTCAATCTATAAAAGAGCTCCCATTTCTCATTCAAAGCCCCCAGTCATTTTTATGCATTATTAGAATAACGAGTTGCTGCTACATTTTTATCATCTCATTTCTAGTTAAAACTCTCATTTTCAATAGATTAATGTCAATTTCTTAGATTAATTGCATTGCAATCATGTCTTAGTTTAATCTCATTTCAATTTTTTAGAATAATCTTGCATATTTCAATATCATTTAGATTAATCTTGCATTACATTGCATCATATTCATGGAGAAAAATCCTCCATTCTTAGATTGGTCTATGGTTGTGAGACTCTCGTTCTGAGAGCTATTAGAAACCCCATCTAGATAGAAGGCAATAGGTTGAACCATACAGGCATGCAGGATGAATAACTCATATTCACTTCTGTATGTGGCTGATGAACAAGGACTATGTTGAAGTGTATGGTTGAATAAGAAGGCCACATTTACCGTATACATTTCTGGCGCCCACCGTGGGGCTTGAAAATTTACTTTCTGGCCTCCTTCTACACTTTTTTTGATCAATTTTGGTTTTCGTCTGTACGGCTCTATAATGAAAGTTTGCACGATATTTCTCGTATAACCACATGAAGTTTTGCAAGTACATGCATTTATTCATGCGCTTTGATGCGTTTATTCACGCAAATCGTAATACTTGTTTGTGTGGCATTTGACTCCAGTGATGTTTAAATTTCAGTTTTTGATATCTCTATTTCTGCTGATTTATGACCACTAATGGTTTTTGTTTGCTGTTGACTGTGTTTTTCATGTTTTATCTCTGAAATAGCTTAATGGTGGTTTGCAGGACGCTGAAATGAAGAAAGAAATTACAAATTACTAACGTATTTACTGCATGACGCTTGTCAAAGACATACGTGTTTTCAAAAAAATCTCACGTTTGTTTTTAGTAGTTAGAACACACTTCGGTTGGTGCTTAAAATGAATCATTCTCTTGCGTGATTGAAGTATTTTCTAGTTTATAATTCCAAGAACTATATGAACATATCCTCTCCCCTCGCCTTTATGGATCTTGGGTGTAAGAGAAATTCATATGATTCTTCTAGTGTGGCTACCTCCCAAGAGCTTTAGCAGAGCTAATGAGAGTGGATGCCCAACCGGTATCAGGCTAAAGCCAAGCCCTTCCGAACCGGTATATAAAAAATACCATTGTGATTAATCTCATAATGGGCAGGTGTGAATTTGTTGTGGCAACCAAAATCTCCTCCAGTACCCTAGTGGTGCGTTAAAGTACCAACATCATTAAGGTGAAAGCCTTACTTTGAAAGGATTGGGAGAGCCCCCTTAATTGGGAAAATGACTTGATCACAACCACCTGAACAGATGTCCTTACTACAAACTATTGTTATAGTATCCAAAATCCCTCTATTTGTTGGCGTGGAAGGTCAGAGACTGACTAAGATGCCCCACACTTTTATGGCTCTCAGTAGAGACAATAGCCCTTTGGGAAGCGATTCCTTTGGGGTTCAAAGCTTGATGTGCCTGAGAAGTGAGTGCACATGTAAGGAGGAGCCCGTGCCTCCAAGCTTCTAAGTTGTCCTCTATGAGTAAGTGTATCTGAACTTCAGTTCAAGTGGGGATTCAACAAATATTGTCCTAGCTATCCTAGGATTGTGATGTGTCTATTCTGGTACTATAAACATTCTGTTTAATGTGTTTTGCATGGGTGTATCATTTGAACAATCGAAACAAACGTCAAATCACACAAACTCTCAAACTTGAACATGTCCAAAATAATCTGTAACTCAAACTCTCTGTCTGAAAAACAACATGATCTTCCCTTGAAAAATGCAATCTGGTCTTAACTATCTGATTCTGTAGAATTTCACTTTTTTACTGCCAAGTCTCATGCGACATTCTGCTATCTTCGCGTCAGTATCTGAGAAAATTCACACGACACCCTGGCAATCATTGCATGACATTTTGCAATCTTTCTGTCATTTTACTCACCAGTTTGTCACTTTTAGTCACCATTCTGTCATCATATTTCACATGGGACTGCATAGTCTTGTGCGAGCTTGTGAGAATCTTCGCGCGAGTCTAAAGCATTTTGTCAAAACAATGAGAAATTTCTTGTCTATCTAGCGTCTTTCTACTAAATCTGATCTCGGTTCTGGGTCTGTTTATCTGCCTTCTATCTACACACAGTCTGCAACTTGGTCTCTTGGGTTGAGAATTACGTGATTCTTGCTTAAACTAGTCTCGTCTCATATCTTTTAGTCTATTTCTACTATGTCATCATACCTTGTGTCATAATTGTCATCTCTCAGCTATTCTAGCCTCATTTCTGATGATTTACACCAAGGATACTTCACCTTTTGGCACTTTCTGTGCATTTACTTTGAGACAATTTCAAGTTTGGTCCTAGTTCACATCCCTTGTACAATATTTGTCTATGATTGTTACAACTCAAAGTGGAAAAATATTCCCTTCAATCAATCAAGAAGAATTTGTTCTTTCCACACCATTGTCGGCTACATCTACTGAGGAATCATCTCGATCTCCCTCTTTGATACTTTGACCTTACGTCAAATGGTCATTTCCAGTGGATTTTAGTCAGGTTTGAAACCCTTTGTTCCAAGAGGACCCAAATTCTGAAAACACTCAACCTTCTCGTACTGATTCGTTACACATTAACCACTTGCATTCTATCAATATGGAAGATCATGACCAATCAAGTGAACATAGCAGAGATGATCTCTCTAAAACTAGGGGTAAATTCCCTTTTCAAGACCCTCCTCCTGATGAAGAGAAAGAAGTAACCCAAGGGGATATCTTAGAATCTCGCAATAATAAAAAATTCATGAGAATGATGGCGTTCCTAATGAAAGAAGAGAAGGAGAAATACCTTCTCAAATTGGCCAACCAAGGAGCCAAACTCCCCTCTGATTACAAGGTAGAGACACTTTTTGAGAAAGAGGAAGAAACTAAAAACTCCTACTTCCAAAAGAAAATGCAATGCATGCAAGAACAACTCATTCAACTCATGAAGGATAAAGACAAACCTGCTACACAGTTCACATTGGAAAGTATTTGTCCATTCCTGTTTGATAAGAGTCTATGCATGCCTCCTTTTCCCAAAGGAGTTTAACTTCCCAAGTATGATAAATACTTGGGTACATCTGATCCCCAAGATCATTTGAGAGATTTTGGTGCTCTCTCTATGGAGTTTATATATGATACAACCTACCTCATGTGTCTCTTCCCATGTATTTTGGGAGGGCCATCTATGGAATGGTCCTCTAGGATACCAAATCACATCAAAACTTTTGATGAAATTTCCAATTTGTTTCTACAACACTATTCTCACAACATCCAACATCTGGTTCACATCTGAGATCTTTGTATCTTGAAACAAAATCACAGGGAATCCTTCTTAACATTTTTCCAAAGATGGAGACAACTTTATACAAGATATTCTCGCAAAATGCCTGAATCTAAAAAGTTGGACATCTTCACAGACAATCTTCTTCCCAACTTTGGGTATCAAGTACAGTTGCAAGGTCCTTTAACCTTTGATGACATGATTAAGAAAGCTATGAGAATGGAGACATTTATGGTTAAGAAAGGAGAATTGACCTTACACAAGGAAAATAAACAAGGGTCTTCCTCCTCAAGCAAAGATAAACCAAAATTTTCCAACAAGAACCAGAATGTTGTGAATGATGGAGTTGTAGACAATGTGACTCCCAAGCCTTCAAAGGCTACTTTTAATCTCACTACTACAATGCAGGAAGCCAAGGCCACTGAATAGGCTGCAGCAGAATCCAAACTGAGTACTTCACATTTTTCTGGCTCTAAACCTTGGGCTCCTAGACCCAAGCGTGAATTCACTCCTTTAGGTGAATCTCTTAATGTTGTTTACAAGACTCTCTTGGAAAACAATCTACTCACTCCACTAGATAATTTAGGACCTTATGATCTGCAACCAAGACTCTCTTGGTGGAATGAATCTACTTATTGTGATTTTCACCAAAACAAAGGTCATAAAATGGCTACTTGTCTTAAATTGCGGCATAAAATCCAGGATCTCATCGATAGTGAGGTTATTTCTATGGGAGGTCACAACAAGAACTCAGATCACCAAGCTTTTAAAGACCCATTTCCTCCTCATGGGAAAGGTGAGTCATCTAAAGGAAAAAATACTGATGCCAAGGTCAACTATACATACACCAATAACGACAATGTCATTAATATGGTTGAGCCTATTGATACTGAATACTCTAATGTTGTCATTCTCAAGGGAAGGGAAGATAATCCCAAGCCCAAAAATCCTTTCATCTTGTGAGGGTCTATGGCTTAGTCCTCCGAATAAGAACAATCTCAGGTTAGTGCAAACACTGTTACTCGATCTCATGCTAAGATCATTCTCAAAGGCCCTGAGCCTTCTACGTCTACACCAACACAACCTGCAGAAAAAACTACTGTTGGATCTACCAATAAGAATATAAAATTGGGTTCCTCATCTAATGTTGCCAATTACAACATTCTAGAGAAATTACAATGTACTAACACTCAGATCACCATCTTCAAGCTGCTAAAAATATCCCCTTCTCACAAGGAGATCCTTGATAAAGTCCTCACCGAGGCAAATGCCCAAAAAGATCTTGATCTCAACCGGTTTCAATCCATGGTAGGTCACTTGACCTCCTCCCATTACTTTTCTTTCTCTAAGGAAGATGACCATTCTTTGAGTCACCCACATAATAAACCATTGCACATTGAAGTCATGATTGGTCCAAAGCGTGTTCGTCATGTTCTCATAGATGACGGTGCTAGCCTCAACATTTTCTCTGCTAGTTTCCTTACTGAGTTAGGCTATGGCGAAGACTGCATAGATGCTCGCAAAAAGATTACTATTAAAGCATATGATGAAGAAGAATAAAAATCTAAGGGGCTAGTTGTGTTGCCAATCAGAGTTGGCCCTATTGAAAGGGATGTTATTTGTCAAGTGCTTGACATTCCTTTAGCATACAATATTTTGTTGGGAAGGAAATTGATCCATGAAATGTAGACTATCCCTTCAACATACCATCAATGTATTCAGTTCCCATTCCAAGGCTCTGAAGTGACTATACCTACTAATACACGCTATGCTTGCAACACACTCACAAAATTTGTTGATATCTTTGTACCCACCAATAGAGAGTCTATTGAGCTCCTCGAGACTAAACTAAAGGAAATGGAAAAGGGTCTAACACTCAAGGAAACTAACATGGGAGGATATCAGATTGAACCCATGCTATCTGTTACATCTATGCCTTTGTCTCCACGTTCTTTTGGGAGACCTTCTGAGAGTACTAAACCTTCTACAGTTCCTCCTCAAACAAAATATGGTGGTACCTTTGTACAAGCCACAGTACCATTAGAAGAAGAAGCTAAAACCATGGCTATCAAAGCTTGGATCTATAAAGGGGAGGACACATCTGAACAAACTACTACACCTTATAACATAAAACCTGAATAGTATGGCAAGGGTCTAACTATTATGCAACACTTTGGCTACAAAGGGAATGGTCCCTTAGGTGTGAATCATAAATGATTGATTACACCACTTGAAGCTATTGGTCGAAAAACATGTGACTCTACAGGTATGGGCTTCAAGAAACTCACATTTCAACTAGGGATAAACAAGTTTGTACCTAAAGAAAATAAACAACCAACACCTAAAGATGCATCCAAAACTAAAGAGTCTGAAGACAGCTCTGATGAGGACTACTTCCCTTGTCCCATTCCTCCAGACCTGGCATCATTCTTTGCTGAGCTAGATGATTTCATACCATGTGTCAGTACAATTGAGACTGACAATGATTCTAATGACACCACTTCACTTGCTCCATTAACATATGAGTGGTGGAAAGAAATGCAAACTGTAAATCTAGGTCATCAGGGTGATTTTTACATACCACCACACTTTCAAGAGCATTTTGATTAGGAATCCCATCCACTTCTCACTCAAAAATAAGTGGATGATGATGCAAATACTGATGAGGTACCCAGGTCAAAAGGCACTCATCTGACCATAGCAGAATTTTTAGGTAGAACTCATCCAAACTAGGGACAAAAGGTTGATTTCACTCATGTTCTTGATATGACACCTAATGATGAAATAGACTCTCATGAATATGAGTTTGATAGATTTTCATATGCCACCTCTGATAGAGATATGGATACAATTCACACGCATGAAAACCTTCTCAACATAGGTGAAGGGTCTAGTGTAAGGTAAAACAATTCTGATTCCATTGATGTTAACGTGTCGTCTACTATGCTCGTTAGGATTCAAAGGAATTTGACTACACCTTTGGATGAGATTGCTCTAGGTCTCGACTTGCTTGTCTGTGCTTTTGATGAATATACAGTAAACGCACTTGAACCCATCACTTCTCTTTCACTCGGCCATCCTGAGCTTATAGACTAGAACTCTCCCTCCCCATCTAATGAAGTCCTTACGTTCCAGAATGATTATGCTCTTGCCTATTACCTCAACATTGTTGAACCTGTAATGTCCTCCACTAGTGAAGAAAGTGTCAACATGACTGAGGCCGATATCAAGTATCTCAGTCACAAAATTAGAAGAAGAAAAAATAGGCACTCTGATGGTGAAAACCACATTGTGGCAGTATCAGAGCCTAAAAAATTCAAAATAAAGGACGTATCCAAGGGTGAAAACCTCTCTGGGGCACCCGAGGATGAGATAATTGATACGCTTCTGAGTCATTTCTTGGAACGATCGTCTATGCTAATTGAACCAACTCAACCAGTAAACTTGGGTACAAAGGTTGAACCTGAGAGCATTCATTTGGCACAATCATTATTTGAGGCAGAAAGGGAGGAATTCATTACATTCGTTCGAAGCAAAAAGATAAAATTTGCATGGAAATATTCATACATGCCAGGGTTAGACCCTAATCTAATCATGCACCACTTGTCCATTACATGAGGTGTCAAGCCTGTCAAACAAAAGCTTCATAAAATGCATCCACATGTGGCTTTACTTGTCAAAGATAAATTGGAGAAACTTCTTAAGGCAGTGTTTATCAGAGCAATTGACTATGCAGAATGGATCTCTAACATTGTTCCAGTATCAAAACATGACAAATCTATCTGAGTCTGCACAGACTTCAGAGACTTGAATAAGGCATTTCCTAAGGATGACTTTCCATTTCCCAATATTGATATGATCGTAGATATGACAAAAGGATATGAAATGTACTCACTAATGGATGGTTTCTCTAGCTACAACCAGATAAAGATCACGCCAGAGGACCAAGAAAAAACTACTTTCACATGTGCATGAGGCTTTTTCTATTGGAATGTCATGCCCTTTGGACTCAAAAATATCAGTGCTACATATCAGAGAGTTGTCACCACTATATTTCATGACATGATGCATAAAACAATGAAACATTATGTTGATGACACATTAGCTAAGAACATGCAATGAGAGAAACACCTTGTAGATCTAGGTCCTATACTGGATTGCATGGAACAGTTCAGTTTGAGGCTCAATCCTAAGAAATGTGCATTCAGCGTAACATCTAGAAAATTTCTTGGTTATATCATCTCTGCAAAAGGCATTGAAGTGGATCTTGAGAAATTTCAAGCTATCATGGAAATGCCTCCACAAAAGAATATCAGACAAATGAGAGGACTTCAAGGTCAGTTACAGTCTATCCGGCACTTCATCTCACAACTGGTGGACAAGTCACAACCATTCACCAAGACTTTACACAAGGGTGTGACTTACCAATGGAACAACGAATGTGATGAGGGGTTCACACAAATCAAATAGTATATTGTGAACCTGCCAATATTTATGCCTCCTATTCATGGGAAGTCGCTTATACTTTACATCTTTGCTACTGATACATCATTGGGCATCCTATTAGCTCAAGAAGATCAGAAAAACAAAGAAAGGGCTATCTACTACCTTAGTAGAACTCTGGTCTCATATTAAACAAACTATTCTGTTATAGATAAGGCTTGCCTCACAGTGGTATTTTCTTCACAAAAAATATGCCACTATATCCTAGCTCATACTACACGCCTTATTGCTAAGACTGATCCTCTGAAATATTTTCTCAGCAAAGCTACCCTCACAGGTAGACTAGCCAAGTGGGTCATGCTTCTTAGTGAATTTGATATTGAGTATGTAGAAAGAAAAGTCATCAAGGGGAAAGTAATTTTAGATCAATTGGAAGAAGCACCTCTAGTAGATCATCAACCATTGAACATCAAATTTTCAGATGATTCCATCTTACTTCTCACATATCGATCTTGGAATATGTTCTTTGATGGTTCATTTACCCAACAGGGGTCAGGTGCTGGGATAATTCTCATAATACCTCAAAGGTACTCTTAACCAAAAGCATATAAGCTGTTGTTTCCTTGTACAAACAACATTTCTGATTATGAAGCCTTAATCAAGGGTATGAAGATCGCCCTTGAGTGGCGAGTGGATGAGCTCAATGTCCTTGGAGATTCACAGTTAGTCATCAATCAAGTAAATGATATCTATCAGACAAAAGATGACAAGCTAGTGTGTTATAAATGGTTGGTTGATGACCTCAAAAATTATTTTGTTCACATCACATTTCAACAAGTTCCAAGGGCAGATAATAAAGTGGCAGATGCCATGAATAATCTTGCTTCTATGCTATAGATGCCACAAAATGATTTCCAACATGAATTCCTAATGGAGATGTTACGCTACCCATCCTATGATTCCCTTGAGTCCCAGATGATTTGTTCTGTCATTGGATATGACTCATCTCGCTACCATCATATTTATTCCTACCTTCGCGACCAGATTGTTCTGGACACTTACACCTGGAATGAGAAACGTCACTTAATCCACAGTGCTTCATAGTTTTTCATCATAGCTAATGACTTATATAGGTGCAGTCTAGATGGTACCCTCCTTAGGTGTTTAGAACCTGATGATTCCAAATGTGCGTTAGTAGAGGTACATGAAGGCATCTGTGGGTCTCACTCTAACAGCCTGACACTGGCTCATAAAATTATTAGAGATGGTTACTATTGGCCAGATATGGAAAAAGAAGCTACACAGTTTGCTAAGTCTTGCAAATAGTTCAACTACATGGTAATTTGATTCATGCTCTAGCCAAGGAGCTTATTCCCTTCATTACTTTCTAGCCATTTCAACAATGGGCCTTTGACTTGGTGGGTAAAATTTATCCCTCGTCCTCACATGGACATAAGTTCATCATCAAAGCTACAAACTATTTTAACAAGTGGGTGGAGGCAGTCCCTCTCACTGTTCCCAATGGCAAATCAGTAGCTAGGTTCATTCTCAACTACATCATCTATAGGTATGGTGTACCCTTAGCAATAATCACAGATAATGGGGGGCAATTCAAAAACAAGAATTTGACAGAGCTATTTTCTAAGTTTAAAATTACTCAGCATTGGTCTTCCATCTATTATCCTCAGGGTAATGGATAGGCAGAAGCATCAAACAAGACAATCCTTAAAATTCTGCATTGCACAGTTCACAAATCTGGATGAGATTGGCATCTCCAGATCAATCAAGCTCTCTAGGCATATAGGACAATCATAAGAACACCAACAGGGGCTACATCCTATGCTTTGGTTTATGGAGCAGATGTTGGTTACCAATTGAGGTTGAGATTCCTTCTCTATGAGTCTCTCTAAAAGGCCTCATTACTAATGATGATAACAAAATATATCGGCTAAAAGCGCTAGAGCTACTTGATGAACATCGGCAAGTGGCATTCAATCACCTTAGAGCATATCAGAAAAGGATTTCCAAGAGCTATAACAAGAAAGTTCAACCAAGGGATTTCCAATTGGGTGACCTCGTTATGAAGGAGAACCCTAAGAATCAACAACATCGGATTCAAAAAGGAAAATTTGAACCAAATTGGCTTAGTTCGTATGTTGTGACTGTAGTTTTTGTGTCTATCATTTATCAAATTTCTACTATGGAAGGGGAACAACTCAAAGAGCCCATCAATGCGCTTCATCTGAAATGGTTCTACAGCTGAGACATCTTCAGTATGCTCATGTATATAGTAAAGTCCTGAAAAAATTCTAAAAATTGGAAAATGTCCTAAAAAAATGATCATCTTAGTGAAAACCTAGCGATAGGCACTTTGATGTATCTCAAAAAAATATATATTCCAAAAATACAAAAAAATTAAAAAAATTTCAAAAATACAAAAAAAAAGAGAAAGAGCGCCATTGATGAAAACCTGGCAAACATGCATCATGGTAGAAAAAAAAAAGAATTTCTACCAAGAAGGTGAAAACCTGGTAAACAGGCGCCTCTTGTTCCATATTTCTATATCTATCACAACACCTCTTGGCTTTATGCACTTGCTTTCCTACTTTTCTTCTTTGTTGCTTTCTTACTTGCATTTTCTTTTCTGCATGCTTCCAATTCCCGTCAAGACACCAACTTACATGGATTGAAACTGGTCATACTCTCAGGGAAACCCTCCTGGTCTAGGGGGCACTGTCCTATTACCTTTTGAGGATCTACTTCACTACAGTCACCAGTGGTCCTCACTGCGTCTTCCTACTGTCGCTTAACTTATACTGAGTTCTCTCTCCTTGAGAATCTCCCTAACATCAGGCACCAGTGGTTCTCACTGCATCTGCCTACTTGTGTCTAGCTAGTCCTATGATCTCTTCATTCAAGAATCTCTCTCGTGTCAGTCACCAGTGGTTCTCACTGCGTCTACCTACTATTGCTGTACTATTGAGATTTCTCACATTCGTTATAGTTGGAGTTATACTCAAATGCTCTATCTATTGATACTCGGTCTTGACGATTCTTTGCTTTAGTTTGTACATAGCTTTTAGTCACTTTCGTGACACTTTGGTTCCTTTGCGAACCCTAATGACTTGATACTGATTCAATGCCATACGCCTGGGGGAAAGTAAATCTAACTCATTCTCGCAACATACGTCTAGTCAGTCATCATTACTTGGGGGCATGGGTCCCCAATTTGATCACAACTTTGGTTTACACCCGAGTCAGTAATCTTGTCACTGATGCAGGACAACTCACTACTGACACAAACTGGTATTTTTCAACACCACCATAAAAAGTGTTTTTCAACACTATCTTTGGACACATCTATGTTTTTCAACACACATTGGATATCGTAACATAAACATCTATCGATAACAATCAAACACAATGCACTCACAAGCACAACAGTGTTTTCCAACACCCCTATACACATACATATTCAAAAACTTTGAAACTGGCTGAGCTATGATTGGATCTTTCTTTGTATGATGTTCGTTCTCATGGATTTCATTGATATTCTCTTTGTCTTCTTCTTCTTTGTGTAGTCCTGATGATCTGGCAATGTCAAATAAATAGGGTGTATGTGATAAGAGCTCCCACATTAAGGTGGAAGAGCCTCACATCCCTTGATCTTGTTTATTTGTACGCCATGGTGAGGTTGGAACTATCTCCTTGACTGTTATTGCTCTATTTGTTTACGCACGAACACACTCATGGTTATCTTGGCTTTGAATGCCTTGATACTGGTGTACTCTTGCAACATCAACTAGAAACAATGTTTAGGTCATCTTGGCTTTTCTTCCCTGATGCTTACGTTCGTTTCCCATATTTTATCTGATGAAAGTTATATTCATATTCTTATGGTCGCAGTGGCACCAATAAGGATTATATCAACTCCGATGTTCCAAAAATGCTCAATGATGATGATTATACAATGGGTCTCACAACCATGTCCTAGGTATTGCATCTAGCATAGGATTGCATTTTCATTCTAGACTTGCATTGTGGCAGCAATTCGATGCTCACTTCATTGTGTTCTCTTGGATTTGTACATTGAGGGGTTCTTCTTCAGCGTTCTGGCTTCATCCCGACTACCCAAGTGTTTGATCCTCGCTCTCACTCTTCAAAAGTGGCTATATCGATTTCTCTGAATCCATTTTCAGGATCAAAATCAAAATCTGACACTCCTATATAGCTCAAAATCATATTTTCAATTTTTGGGACCGACGCAATCGGACTCTTATGTAGTTGACTTTCTGACGTTGCTTTCTTGTCAGAATCTTATCTAATTATCATTTTGTCAAATCTTTAACTATTTTCCTCAAAAGTCAACTCTAGTCAACTCTTGTCAACCCTAGTCAAATTTGGTCAACCCAACCTCAAAATCCCTCAAAATTGATTATGAATCTTTTGAATTCTTCTATAATCTATTCTGAGTTCTTCTTGATCTCCTCTTCAACATCTATCTGCAATTTCTTGCTCTCAATCATCATTATGACGTGTCATCTTTCTATTTCACTCCCGAGGGGGTAGGATGATTACATCATCAAATCTATTCCAATCAATTCAATCTGAATTCAAAAGTCCTCACTGCTAGGGGCATCTCATCACTTGGGGCATATTCAGTTTTTCATACCTCATAGTCAAAACTGGGTGTTCCATGATTTTTTAATCAAAAGGGGCATCTTTGTTCCTTACATCTCATCATCTATAAGGTATCAGGGAAATCTAACCCGCATCCCTAAGGATCAAACTTCATTCTGGAGATGATTCTCAAAATTTCAATCTATTAAGTATCTAAGCAATCTAACTCATATTCTTGAGAATCAAGCTTCATTCTAGAGATGGTTCTCAAAAACTCATCTATTAGGAATTGAGGCAATCTAACCTTGACTCCTGAAAATCAAGCTTTGTTATGGAGATGATTCTGAAACTTGATCTAACCAATGTTTGGGAAATCTAACCTAGATATTGGGGGACTAAGCTTCGTTCTGGAGATAGTCCTAAAAACCTCTATTGACTATGTTTTTATGGACAGGTATCGGGGCAATCTAACCCTGAATCCTGAAGGTTGAGCCTCATTCTAGGGATAGTCTTTTGAAAGATATCAATCTAATAGGTATATGAGCAATCTAACTTAGATCCTTGAGGATCAAGCTTCGTTCTAGAGATGATTCTCGAAATCTCAATCTATTAGGTATCTGAGAAATCTAACTTATATCCCAGAGGTTCAAGCTTTGTTTTGGAGATGATTCTTGAAATCTTAATCTATCAGGTATCGGGGCAACCTAACCCTGATCCCTAAGGATCAAGCTTCATTCTGGAGATGACCATCAAAAACTCTACTTGACCGACATCTTGGCAATCTAACCTAGACTTTGAAGATTTAAGCTCTGTCCTGGAGATGGCTCTAAAATCTTCATCAATCAATCTTTGTATCATCAATTTTTGAAATCTATTCTTCTATGCTTCAGACATCAGACTATTCTTTGAATCAATGCGCTGCTCACACATCAATTCAAAGAGGGGAAAAATGCAACACCACAAAATTGGCATCTTGCAACCCTAACCAATTTTGTTGCATTTGTCATTCTTCTGAATCACCAAAGTCCTATTGTACTAGGCAATTCTGAGTTCTGACTGACTCTACTTGACCTGAGTGTCAAATGTAGAAAATCCTAAATATGCATTAATCATACATTATATTTAATTCCTAAATATCTATTGGCTAAACAAACCCTATGATTGAATTAATTTAATTATAAATTCTTAGCACTTTAATTAAATTTAATTCACCCATTTTATCTAAAACACATAAAAATGAATTAAATAATATTTAGGTATTAAATAAATATCCTCATTCCAATAATTGAATTTAATTATTCAGATAATTGAGAAAAACATATTTATGAGGTCATACTTTATTTATTTAATTAAATATTCTCTCAAAAATCTTCTCTTCAGTTCAGAAATATAAGTTTTGAATTAACTATGCTTTAAAGAGAAAGAAAACAGTTAAAAAGAAAAAAAAAAAACAGTTAAAAACAAAGAGAAAACAGATGATAGTTTTATTTTAAAGAAATCTTGCTAATTTGAACTGGCTTTTTTATCTGTTTTATTTCAAAAAGGAAACTTTCTATTCTGAGCAGGCTCTCAATCTATTAAAGAGCTCCCATTTCTCATTCAAAGCCCCCAGTCATTTTTATGCATTGTTAGAATAATGAATTGCTGCTACATTTTTATCATCTCATTTCTAGTTAAAGCTCTCATTTGCAATAGATTAATGTCAATTTTTTAGATTAATTGCATTGCAATCATGTCTTAGTTTAATCTCATTTCAATTGTTTAGAATAATCTTGCATCTTTCAATATCATTTAGATTAACCTTGCATTACATTGCATCATATTCATGGAGAAAAATTCTTCATTCTTAGATTGGTCTATGGTTGTGAGACTCTCGTTCTGAGAGCTATTCGAAACCCCATCTAGATAGAAGGCAACAGGTCGAATCATACATGCATCCAGGATGAATAACTCATATTCACTTCTGTATGTGGCTGATGAAAAAGGACTATGTTGAAGTGTATGGTTGAATAAGAAGGCCACATTTACCATATACACCTTCTAAGTTTGAAAAGACTAGCCCTAAAATCATGCCCTAACCCTAATTTTGAAATTAGGGTTAGGGTTGAAAATTCAACACTCAAATGGAAAACCCATCTCATTTCATTTTCTTCTTTTCTCCTCTCTATTTCTATTCAAAACCCTAACCCTATTTTTTTGCGTGTGTGTAGGTTTCAAGGTGCTTTACATAATGGATGATATATATATATATATACATATTTGTATATATATATATATATACATATATATACATATACATATATATACATATACATATACATATACATATATATATATGTATATATATATATATCTGCGTGTGTGTGTATAAATATGTACATATATGTATATATATAATATATATACATTATACATATATACATACATATGTATATGTATATATACATATATATTCATATATATATACATATACATGTATATATATGTGTGTATATAACACACACACACATGTTGGCGGTGTCAAAGGCAGAGGGAAGAGATTGTTTTTTAACCCTGCCAAGCAGTTTCTTTATTTTTTTGCGCAATTTATACTTGCAATACAACCGAGGAGTGACCTATTTTGAATAAATAAAATGGGGGAGTGGCCGCAGTGGATGAATTTTTTCTATGGGCTCTGCCCACGACTATCGTCGCCACACAGTGGTGGTGTCGCGGTGGGCCGAGCCTACAACGACCCTTGCCACTGCTCATTTGAGAGTAGACGGGTGGGGGGGCTTAGCCCTCCGAAACCCCATGTTGCTTAACAATTTTTTTAATTTAAAATCTTCACTGCAACAAAACAAACATTCAGACTCTTCCTTTATTTTTTTATTTTTATTTTTAAATATATGTGTGTGTGTGTGCCAAATTTGTGCATGTAATAATATTTGCTCAATTTAATATATATAGTTATGTATCTAAATATATATAACACTAATATATAAATATATATGTATATATATAGAAATATATATACATATATATTTATATGTAGAATGTATAATAACATGAGTGTGGCTGTCAAAAAGAAAGATAAATAAATCTCACTTTCTTGAGTTCTATGCATGTGTATATAATTTTTTTTTAAAAATAAAGCATAAGTCTGAATGCATTCTAAATTATTTTCTTTTTTGTAACAAGAAACAACAAAACAACAATGCATAAAATAAGGAGAACCTAATATAATGCATTTCTTACATTTAATAACTTTCAGATTTCAAAATTAAACAATAATTGTTGATGTTTTGTAGCTTCTGTCAGATAAATTCTATGAGACTATTGAATATATATATATATATATATATATATATATATATATNTAAATATATATATATATATATATATATATATATATATATATATATATATAAAATGTGAGATATAATATATATATCTAAAATACTATTAGTATAAATTAAAACAATAATTATTCAAAGATATTACATGCGTGTGTATATATAGTTACATATTCAATTGTCATTATATTAATCACATAATAATGAATAGAAATGTCCCATGTAGGGACATGTCTCTCCTTGCCTCATCCTCAATATAAATGTAAGAGAGATCGCTATATTTGAAAAGACACAAAAAAATATAGAGTGCTTTTACATTTGTAGTGATTCCAAAATTTAACATGGTATTAGAGCCAGGCTGTAAATGTAAGAAAGTGTTTAAAGGCATCGTATTTAGATTCATTTTCATAAATATCTAAATAAACCAAAAGTGGAGAATAGAGAAAATTAGAGACAACGCTAATGTAGAGCGCACAGACTTGTTTGTGGAGGCATAGATAAAGATAAGTGGTTTGTCAGAATGCCACTCAAAGATTTCAAATTTTAATAACTATGGGTATGTGGTGTGTGTGAAACCATCCTCACATTGTACTTGTGGTTTGAAAGAGTGGTTGTGCAACACAATTTGGAAAATTCCATGAGTATTCCTCATCCACATGCAGGGCTTGTTTCACCTACGGTGTCTTTTGGCAGCAGAGTGTGGAAATTGGCCCTAAGAAAGACCATGACTAACATTGTACATCTGTGATACCCTGACTTCCGTGCACACCCGCATTTTTGTGCATGCATAATGGTGAGGGTGTGAAACCCCATGCACAACCTCCTCCATGTCAGCCCCATCTTGGTGTGATGTGCTCTTCGCCCCCCACACATAATCATCAGGGATTAGAATCCATGCACAAGGCAAAGTCAAAGCACATGCAGTCACCCATTCCGTTTGACGTGCAAATCTTTTTCTTAGTCAGTGAGAAGTTAAATTATATGGTAGGGTTTGGAATGTCCTAACCCACGTATAGACATGCTATCATCTAATGAAATCGTCTTTGCGGCTTGAATTCAGTGCAATCAGGACTGAAAATAGATTCCATGCAAGCGAGGGAGTAAATATTGTAGAGGAATCACATTTTGGGCTCAATGCATGTGTCATCAAGGAGATAGCCTCAAATCCCCCTCAATCCCATCATCAGTATAGTTTGAACTTTGATGGGCATCAATCATGTATTTTTTGTGGCTTACTTGAAGTGTTGTGTTAACTTTGTAAGGGGGTATTTTTTCATTTTTGGAAAAATTATAAGGGCACTAATTTAAATTTGGGGAAAATCATCATCATCATATTTAGAGATTATTGTTCATGCCTTTTCTATTTTAGCTTATATATTGTTGATTCTATAGTTACTCGTGACTCTATAAGTAAACACAAATATGTATATAAATCAATAAGAAGGAACTGACAGAGTTAACTATAAGATACAAAGTCATCGTGGAATATAGAGGCTATTGTATTATGGTTACCAAATAAGTTTGATTGGAGTAATATTGTTGAAAAATTCTTATATGCAGACGTTTTGTGATTTGTTGCATATGGACCCTCATTGGAGCAACTTGTATCAAGGATGTTTATGTGTAGATAAGAAAAAGAAAAATCTTATCATATTTAGAGGGAGTCTAACTCTTCATAGGTAACTTGGGATGAGGAGCTCAGAAGATTGATATTAGATTCAAAGGGAGTATGACAATTCATGATAAGCAATCTTGGAAGAAAAGATCAATAGATTGATATCTTCTCAATGTGTTCTTCTTTGTGAGAGAAGTTTGAGGTGAAATCCCTTGTGTCCACCTCTACACTGAGGCATGGTGGATTTCATGTGAGTTACTACATAAATTTTTGGTTACTATAGTAAGGTGATGTTCTTACAATAGTCTACCTTCTATCATGATGGATATCATATGGTTGATGTCTAAGCAGATCATGATAGATTATATCTTTCATGGTGGATTAATTTCCTTAAACAGACCATGAATACAATGTTCCTATGGTAAGTATCATTGAGGATATGTGTGCACATACCTTATGGACATTTTGAGTACTTGGTGAATATCATGCGATTTGATATCCTGAGGTCATTAATCCTGGTATCATGAGATGATATCTAATAGTGAATATCTTCTGATCAAAGATATTCTTAAACATTCCATTCTTGATATTACCCTGAGGTAATATCATATCTTGTGTTTATCCTCCCTAGCTAAGAGGGAGTGTTGATGTTTTGTAGCCTCAGTAGGTATTGAATATATATATATATATATATATATATATATATATATATATAAAATACTATTAGGAGAAATTAATATAATAATGATTCAAAAATATTACATGTGTGTATATATATGTAGTTACATAATCAATTATCATTATATTAATCACATAATAATGGATAGACATGTCTCATGAAGGGTCATGTCTCTCTTTGCCTCATCCTTAATATAAATGCAAGAGAGATCATTGCATTTGAAAAGATACCAAAATATAGAGTGCTATTACATTTGTAGCGATTCCAAACTTTAATAATAACATGTTTTATTAACCTTTCTCTAATGGATTATCATCATTCATATATTTCTTTCCTTGCAATAATAATTTTTTTTTGTATAATAAACTTTTATAGACAACTTGAACTCAAGGAAAATCAAACTTCCACAATATTCTTTATGCAAGATTTCAATACACACTTTTTTTGAAACATACAACTTCACAACCACCAAGTAACTCTTCCAAAAAATTATGTCTAAACTTTCATAATCTTTTTATTACATAGTTGCATATACAATATTTTCTTTCTCAAAACCAACATTAAAAAAAAATCCCCAAATACTTCTTAAAACATATTTTACAAATAGCCCAAAGAGGCAACAACTTTCTTCACATTTACAAAATTGCAACAAGTTACAACAAAAGGAGACTTTCACAAAGCTTTTTATTCAACTCAAAGCTCTAAGAAAACCTATAGTAGAATTTATAACTTGACCATGGGAGCTCACCTCCCAACCTAGGCCTCTAAGAGACTACTCTCGAGCTTGGGGAACCAAGAATAGATAGGTTACACTCAACCAAAACAACAATAACAATCCAACAAAATCCACAAAGAACTCCCATCCAAAGCTTCACAATGGGTCCCCCAACGACCCTAAACATGGGGTGAAGGTGGACCAAATACCATATGAGGATAATGCCAAGATAAAACATGAAACCACAATGCCTTCTCAAGGCTTCCAAAATAATTTCACAAGTCCCTTCATTTGCACATCTACAACCCTTATGTCCCCAAAGGCATCAAGCCAATATACTCTCCTTATGGCTCCTAAATGCACAAAGAAAAATATGGCATCATGGAGCCCATACTCTATGTTTATCCCTCTCCTCCATGAGGAGAGACTCTACACTCAAGGGATGTCCAGAATCACCCTTCACCCCCAAGGTTACTCTTCCCTCCCAAGGGTGATTGTGCCTTAAGAACTCCCATTTACAAATTTACAACGCAATACAATAAGAAAACATCCATGAAATTATATTACAAGCTTACACTACAATAAATAAACATTCAATAATATTAAACAAGTAAAAGAAAAAAGGAATGGAGAGAATCCACCAACCTAAGTTCAAGATCATGGTAATATAATTTGTATAAGAGCTTCCCTTTTGTCCAAGTCCTTCCTCCAAAGTCTTCACTAACTCTAGAAATCTCTAAAGATAGAGAGCGGGTGATCAAAACTCCATGGCTTTGGGAGATCCCACTAAAAAGTCTCTACAAACTTCCCACAACCCTCTTGGAAAAATAAATGCATTACTATTAGTTGGTCTTCCCAAAATTGGAAACTAGGAATGGTGACTTGGGAAGACTGAACAAGCAACTCACACATGATAGGAGAGAATGTCTACCCAAGGCCATCTTCTCAAAAGTTGATTTTCCTCAATTTGGGAAATACAGCTTTTGGAAAGGCTCAAGATACATACCTAGATGGTCCTATGGTTGAAAATTACCCTTACCCATAGGTATACCAAGTGGTCCTTCACAAATGGCCTAAACTCAACCCTAGGTGCTAGTTTAACCCTCTAAAAACTCACCTTAAGTTTACCTACAGGTTCCTCTTCCTTTGACCACACTCAAGGCTCACTAACCAAGTGAATTTTCATGGGGATCCAACAAGGTACTATCCTAGGTTTGATTGCAACCAATCATCCCCCAAATGGACATGTCATTTCCACATATGCACAACATAAGTGTCAAGTGACACACATCACCTAACACACTTGTCATGTCCATTTGATATTTACAAAATAAAAATATTATAAATTACAATTTTAACAAGAATACAAACATCCACATTTACAAAATTAAATACATAACAATGAGGTTTTGTCTATTCATTGGATGTAACCTTGGCTTTCACTGATTTTACAATGTGCTAACCTTGGTTCCCCGATTTGTTTCCATGGTCAAATTTCCTACACACTAAATCTAAATATCAGTAGTCCAAGAAAACCACACATAAAGTAATGTACATAATTTACAATATTTGAGCATATATTCTTCACAATTGCATTCACATAATTCACTATTAATCAAAACAATGTTTGCAAATATAACTCCTATGAAGCACATTCACTCACAAAGCATATGCAGAATCATATCATCATATAATATCACATGTCGGTATAGTTTAACCATGGAATCTCTAAATTCAATTTTCATCATAATAATCATCTATGTGAATCCATCATAATGCACCATCATATAGCATAAAGTCCACATCATATAAATCATAAGTGTTGAATCAATCCTAATGTAAAATCGATCAAAATACACATATAGGAAGTATATGTTAGATAGGTCCAAATATATCCTCCAAAAGAGTGTAGAAAATAACATAAGAAAAATGTATCACAATCAAATGTGATCCAATCCTTGTCATGTAGAGTAATAATTGACAATGCATTAAATAGAGTATCAAATACTAGGTATATCATTAGAATAAAATGGAATGCTATGATGGCTTGGGGTGAGGCCTCACACCAACCAAAACCCCTATATAAACCCAATATGAAAACATAAAGGTATACTTAAATGTTTTTAAACCCACACCATAAACCCTAGGTACCACAAATTGTAGCCATAAAAAAAAAAATTAGACGAACATCTTTTCCAGATGGTTGACGATTTCCTAGCAAGCAATGCCCATTCTAATGACAAAATACTAACTGATTTTAAGCTATTCATTAGAACAAATATAAACACATACCTAAATGCGTGTTTCTTTAATTGAAATAATGTAACGCAAATAAAAATGACACCATAAACCCTAGCCAAGACAATTTTTTTTTACATAAACCCACTAAATAAACACATATTCCTTCGAAATGTAGACAAAAGACACCATAGAAAATATACACAACTCTTTGAAAATATCACAACAACATTTTCACTTTCAAAAAATAGAAAACATTACATTCGAAGTGAAATATTTTTTACAAAAATTTAAACAGTTCAGAGTTAGCTTGACTTGCAACTTCACTGACAACCGACAACTAACAACCAACACCAAAAATACCTTCTTATTCTTCCTTCAAAATGCACACAAAATCCATAGGATACAATGGAATCAACTCTTTGTAAATACCACAAATGAAAACCATCAACCCACAAAAAGCTTTCCATCCCAACCCAAGATAAGGGAAAGCATTGAAACTCGTTCAATACATAATTGCAATGAGTTGACCATTTGTAATACCAAAAGGAAACAACCCCTTTGCCATTGTAACACATCAAAATATGCATCACCATCAAGAATAAAAAATAATGAAAAACATATTTTCTAGATGACTAACAATTTTTGTTGTCGACCACTGAGAAAACCCGTTGTTGAGCACATTTTTCAGGTGAGTGGCAATTTCCCGACAAGAAATTCCCTTAGCAACGCCTATCGACAAATTATCATATATTATATAATAATAATTATATATGCTATAATATATTTATATTGGAGGGGTTTAGACCTCAATAATTCATAAATGGTAAAATATTGAGGGACATTGATGTGAACCATATTCCAAAATAATAAAATATTTTCTTGTAAGAGCTTAAGTGAATTTCTTAAGTGCATTTATATTTGTAAAGAGCTTGCTACCACCTTAATCTATTTCCACCTTTTTGTATTGACTCCTTTGAATTCTCTCTCACTCCTTTTTTCTACTCCTTTTATTTCCTTTGTAATTTTTTTAGCTCTCTTGATTGACTCTAGATTTCCCTATCTAGTTTATCTCGCTCTTTCAGTTCCTATGCCACAAAATGCATTTTTTTTCTGCCATCGATATATTGTCATTAGGTTAACTGGGTGATGAGATGTACCAGCTCCTCCAACTCTACCTCATTCTTTGTGTTAATAGATGACAAGCCTTCATCATGGTTTAGTGCTTCAAGGGGTCTTCAACAAGGGAATTCATTATCTCCATATCTTTTTATCCTAGTAAAGGAAGGACTGAGAAGATTCCTTATGAATCATGTGAGGCAAGGATTGATCCAATATGAAAAGAAAAGTTGATGCACACCACAAAGATATAAAATGAAAGGATAATTTATATCTAAAAACTCTAAGAGAACTTGAGGTATAATTATAAGGTCAAATCTTAGGTTACATATAAGAAAATGTTGGGTTAAAAAAAAAAAAAAGAAATAAATTGCCTTTAAACATATATATTCAAATAGAATAAATTTAGGCTAGTAAATGAACATAAGTACATGAGAAAATTAACAAAAGGATACGATACTTAGGTCTAGACTAAAGATGAAATATAACCAATTTGTCATACACAATTTATTTACCATAACTTGAATAAATTGTTTTTCCCCAGCTTAATGGGTCAAATTATATGCAATGTCAGTTTTTTGTGGAATTCAATTTTGTATTGCTTGGATTCAATCTTGATTTAGATATATTTTATTTGATGCATGAAACTGAACTGTACCATGTGTCCTAGTGGCTTGATAAAATATTTATTCAATAGAGCTATTTTATCTTTTCCTTTTTTATAGTTGAATGTAGTCAAGGTGGTGTTTATGAACACTATTAGAAGATTGTTGACTCAATAAGGAATATGTTATCCTTGTTCAATCCCTTGTTTGGTTTGTTAATGATAATGAATGATTTTAAAGACAGTATACAAAAGAATGCACATGGCCTATATGTAGATAAAGTAGATTTGTTTCTTTGTTTCTTCAAAAAATTGAAACATGCTCTAAATATTTCACCTTATTAAATTACATATAAAAGTAGAGGGGGGAAAAATTAAATTTTGAATTTGAAATTTAAAAAGTTGGGTTAGTTCCCATGTGCCTTCGGATTGAACTAAGATAGTCCCAAGTGACATAGCAATGAACCTCAAGGATAAACTACCTTTCCAAAGAATATAGCAATTATGTCAACATGAATTAAAATGTGTTATATTACATTTAAGATGTTTCACTTAAGTGCACAAAAATAAAGGAAAAATGATATGACTATGCAAGTTTCACCATTACAAATAATAATTTTAATTTATAAACAATTATAAAATTCCAAATCTCCCACCAACCCCTTTGACTGGATCACATAACTAGTAAGTTTTTTTTTGCCTATGCTCATTTCATTTCTAGGTCAGGTATGTGGCATTGAATTTACCCTCCCAGTCTCATCTTTACTATGATTTATAGGCATTGGGTACCCTTCCAAACTCTTGTAAATATTGTGGATTCAATATTATCTCTTTCTCTTCACATGTTGGGAACTTCAGTTTATACTGATATTCCTCCCATGTGGATGGTTGGCATTGATATGGTTTTCACCTTATTTACATTCGGGTTGGGTTGGCTTTATTTTGAAGCTATTTGATTATATGAACATCTTATAGAACCTTTTCCTCCTTGGTTTATTTGTGGGGTCTTGGGATCCCCTTCCTAATCTCGGGTAGATGTTGTGGCTTCCATTCTTTCTTGGTCCCTCAAATGTTGGGTATTTTAGTCTATGTTGATGTTCCCTCCATGTGGATGATTGAGGTTGGTACGATTTACCTCGTGAACTTAATTGTTAATGCTTATCATAAGGTTCTCATTTTCAGTCTAGTTTAGCCGACATAGTTTGTTGGGCTTAATAAAGAGATGGTTGTTTATTCTACTTGTTGGTTGAGGGCTATACTCATCTTTCATTCTAATCCACCTAGGTGCCTTATCTATGCTTTTCTATTATGATATTTTGTAAAACATATGGGGTACTGTATTAATTTACACAATTTGGCATTGGCTTTAATTTTTAATTTACAATGTTCTCATATTGAAGATGTAGTCTATACCTTAATTGGATTTGATTGGCTGATCACTCATCCTTTTGCTCTTTTTTAATGTTTCAACAATATTAATTTAAAAAATATTAATATAACTTTAAATTAATTAATAAAAATTTTTATAATGCTTAGAAAACAAATCTTGCATAAAAGAATTATTAATGAAAATATCAAACACATTTTCAAATTTCAAATTTTGGACGTTGCAAAAAATATGAAAAGCCGATAAAATAAGAAAAGCCGAAAAATAGGAAAAGTCGATAAAATAGGAAACACCAAAAAAATAAGAAAAGTAGGAAGGATACAAGCGTGGGGAATGGGATCATATTTTTGTATCTTACTTCCCTCCAAGTTTCAAATATTAAAACATACCACTTGAGTAAGATCCTAGTAGCTATATCTCAAGACATGCCAAGTAGTTATTCATGGGACTTGATTTCTCAAGTTCCATATGTTTGTGATAGTTTGTTTGGACATGGTTGTTTGTATGGATGGTTCTAGAATATTGATAAATTCCATATGATGTTCCTTTGTAGTTCACATGATGTTCTTGGACAATTCTAGCAGTCTTTGGTGATTGAATTGGATGTTAGAGAGGATAAGTGGTTGCCTAGTTGACCTGAACATCAGCTTGGAGAAGTGTGTTAAGAAATTTTTAGGTTTTGTTTATCCCTTAGATTGGTCCACTTGCACTTTTTATAATCTTTTTTTATATTTAAATAATAATAATTAAAAAATAATAATATAACTTTAAATTAATTAATATTTTTTCTTATATTGTCTATCAAATGAATCTAGCATAAAGAATTATTCATGAAAACATTTAATACTCACCTAGAAGAAATACATTTTTAAATTTAAAATTTGAAATATCCCAAATACATTTTCAAATTTGAAACCCTAAATATCCTATACTCATTTCAAATTTTGAACGTTACGGATAAGCTAAAAAATAGGAAGGGAACGGGGAAAAGTCGTTTAAATAGGAAAATTTGGACAAGATAAATAGTTCTGCCTCTGCTTATTTTTTGTTTAATTTTTTTGTACTATCAGTTCTTTGTTTTTGTTTTTGTAAGGATTAAAATTTGTTTTTCTTATCATTTTTCACTTGTGTAGGGTTTGTACAATGTGCACACTGGTCTATTTGTTATGTTCTTTTGTGTTTTTTTTTTAGTCTATTTATTTATTTTCATTTGTGATATTTTCTATTTCTTTTTGGGTTTTTGGGTTTTTTAGGTAGTAGAGGAAGAGGGAGGGAGGACAAAGGATTGACAACAAATGATGGAGTCAAAATTCTTCTTAGATGTATTTAATCCTAAAATGTACTTATCTAGACTTTGTGCGTTTATTTGTTACTTTTAATGTCAGCAAAATGTAATACAATCCCAAAAATATGATTAGGGAAAAACTATATTCTATATATCAGACTCATTTCAATGAGGATATAATTAGGGAAAGACATGATTATGCAATTTTAATTTAGGAAATAAGGAATTCAATTTTTTAACATTCAAACAATGTCTAAGGCCAACTAAATAGCATTTTTCTCAACATATTATATTTATTTGTCTGGTTTCTTGGGGTACCCTTTTTTTTGAATTTATTGAATATCATAGAGATTTGAAATTTTGCCTTCATTTTCAAAATTTTACTGCAGTCTAAAATATTTGATGCTTCATCTTTCTTATTGGTAAACTTAATAAGAATTTTTTTTTACCAATATTGTATCATTTGAAATGATTTTGGTTTTTTGTTAGATTTTGTATTGCCTTTTTAGACTTCTACAAGGGAAGTTTGTAAGGCAATTGTAATGGTTAACAAAGCAAACAAACTATAAAAATAAGCTTACGATGTATTTAAACATTCACAAATATCATTTAACTATTTTTCTTGATTGTACTATCTTTTCCAAATGATGTCTGTGGACTATTTTCAGTCTTTGTCAGTGGTCTCTAAGCATACTGTTAAATAACAAATACATTTAATTTTTATTTTATGACTTGATTAAAATATTGGAAAAAATTATTTAACAAATTTAATATGTGAAGTGGCACCGATTTATAGTTGGCCTAGGGCCTTTGTTAGGGCTATATCATCCAAAAAAGATTAGAAATCAACGGTTTTTTTCAGCCGTTTGAATTCTATTTTCAGTTAATGTAGATGTGTCTAATTCTCCATCCCTTCCTTTGGCCCAACACTTTATAGACATGCATTTATTAGGTGTGACATACCTCTATGTCCGAGATCAAAATATCAAAATCGTGTTGAAAATGAGATCAAATTTTTGTAATTTACACTAACGAGTCCCATGAATTTCCCAGATCTTTAATTTCATGCAATATTTTTGAAACACTAATTGATTAAAGTGTTTGACCTCAATTTGGTTTCTGTTAATCTTGATTGGTTCCTGGCAATAAGAACACTCCTCATTCATGGAAAAGAGTGTGATTGTTCTAATATTTTGGCAGTTCATTCTCTTCATGTGGTTGTTCCTCATGAAGGATCTTCATTATTTATTGCTCTTGATGGTACAAGTGCTCTTATTGATATTTATTCTTCTTAGGATGATATATTGAGCTTCATTTCTTTCGATGTGTTGGGAGATGAATTCTTCTCTCCCTCCATGATTGATACATCCATAGATGTTGCATCTTCTTCACAGAGATATTTTGATCATTTTTTACTAGTTCTTGTACTTTAGGTTCATGGTCTCTATCTTGTTTGCATCTATGAGGTTGGTGGGTGGTCTTATGTTCTTTTGTTCCTTCAATTCTCATTTACCTTTCATGTGGTTGGGATTGGTAGACGTTGGTCTATTATCACCCTTGATTTTATAGGCAACTCTTTATAATATGAGTTTCTCTTATTATAATAAATTTCTAGTAACTTTAGTCAATTTGATTGAAATGTTTTTTAAGAAAATTCAAAATACTTGATATGTGTATTATTTAATTTAAATATAATTTTAGAACTACTTATGAAGAAATACTTTTAAAATATATATATAATAAATAAAATAATATTTAAAAAAATCTAAATTATATATTTTATTAAATAATAATAAATAAATAAATTTTCACTAAACTTTTATGTACTAATTTTCAAAATATTTTTTTAATACTTAAACAATAATAATTTAAAAAATATTAATATAACTTTAAATTAATTAATAATTTTTTTTATATTGCATATCAAATGAATCTCGCATAAAAGAATTATTCATGAAATTTTTTAATACCTACTTAAAAGAAACTCATTCTCAAATTTTAAATTTCAAATATCTCAAACACATTTTCAAATTTCAAATTTTGAACGTTGCCAAAAAAAGAAAAGCCGATAAAATAGGAAAAGAAGGAAGGATTGTAGTTTGGGGATTGTGCCCATATTTTTTGTATCTTACTTCCCTCCAAATTTCAAATATTCAAAAATACCACATAGGTAAGATACTAGTTGCTTTATCTCAAGACTTGCCAAGTAGTTATTAATGACACTTGATTTCTCAAGTTCCATATGTTTGTGATAGTTTGTTTGGACATGGTTTTTTGTATGGAAGGTTCTGGAATATTGATAAATTCTATATGATGTTCCTTTTTATTTCACATGATGTTCTTGGATAATTTTAGTAGTCTTTGTTGATTAATTGGAAGTTAGAGAGGATAAGTGGTTGTCTAGTTGACTCGAACACTAGCTTGGAGAAGCATGTTAAGAATGTTTTAGGTTTTTTTATCCCTTGGATTGGTCCTCTTGCACTTTTTAAAATTTTATTTTATATTTAAACAATAAAATTAAAATTTTTTTTTTATAACTTTAAATTAATTAATATTGTTTCTTATATCGTCTATCAAATAAATCTCGCATAAAAGAATTATTCATCAAAAATTTTAATACTTAGCTAGAAGAAATAGATTTTCAAATTTGTAATTCTAAATATCCAAACACATTTTCAAATTTGAAACCCTAAATATCCTATACACATTTCAAATTTTGAACATTGCAGAGAGGCTGAAAAAAATAGGAAGGGAGCGGGGAAAAGCTGACAAAATAGGAAAATTTGGGCAAGATAAATAGTTCTGCCTCTAACGAAAAACCACAAATTGTCTTTATTTTTAATTTAAAATTTTTCTATTGTTAGTTCTTTCTTTTTGTTTTTTTTGTGGATTAAACTTTTTTTTTCTTAGCATTTTTCATTTGTGTAGGGTTTTTACAGTGTGCACGCTGGTCTATTTTTTTATGTTGATCTGTATATTTTTTTATTTATTAATTTTTTACTTTGTTTATTTATTTTCATTTGTGATATTTTCTATTTCTTTTTGGGTTTTTGGGTTTTTTTGGGTAGCAGAGGAAGAGGTGGGAAGGACATAGGAGTGGCAATAGTTAATGGAGTCAAAATTCTTCTTCCAGGTATTTAATCCTAAAATGTCCTTATCCAGACTCTGTGCTTTTATTTGTTATTATTAATGTCATCAGAATGTAATACAAACCCAAAAATATGATTAGGCAAAAACTATATATTCTATGTATCAGACTCTTTTGAGTGAGCATATAATTAGGGCAAGGCATGATTAAGCAATTTTATTTTAGGAAATAAAGAATTCAAGTATTTAACATTCAAGCAATGTCTAAGGCCAATTGAATAGCATTTTTCTCAGCATTTTATATTTATTTGTTTGGTTTCTTGGGGTACCCTTTTTGTCTAAATTTATTGAATATCATATAGATCTAAAAATTTTGCCTCAATTTTTAAACTTTTACTGTAGTCTAAAAAATTTGATACTTCATCTTTCTTATTGGTACACTTAATAAGAATTTTGTTTTACCAATATTGTATTGTTTGAAATGATTTTGAATTTTTGTTAGGTTTTGTATTGCCTTTTTAGACTTCTGCAAGGGAAGTTTGTAAGGAAATTGTAATGCTTAACAAAGCGAACAAACTAGGAAACTAAGCTTATCATGTATTTAAACATTCATGAATATTGTTTAACTTTTTTTTTAATTTTGCTGTCTTTTCCAAACGATGTCTACGAACTGTTTTCAGCCTTTGTCAGTGGTCTGTAAGCATACTATTAAATAACATATAAATTTAATCTCTATTTTATGACTTGATTAAAATATTGGAAAAAAAATCATTTAAGAGATTTATTAATATGTGAAGTTTGACCGATTTATAGTTGGCCTCAGGCTTTTATTAGGGCTATATCATCCAAAAAAGATAAGAAATCAATGCTTTTTTCATCCGTTTGAATTCTATTTTAATTAATGCAGATCTGTCTAATTCTCCATCCCTTCCTTTGGCCCATCACTTTCTAGACATTCATTTATTAGGTGTGAAGTACCTCTCTTCCCTAGATAGAAATTTCAAAATCATGTTGAAAATGATATAGAATTTATTTAATTTCAACTAACGAATCCCATGAATTTCTCAGATCTTTAATTTCATGCAAATTTTTTGAAACACTAATTGATTGAAGTGTTTGACCCCAATTTGGTTTCTATTAATCTTGATTGGTACCTAGCAATAAGAACACTCCTCATTAATGGAAAAGAGTGTGATTGTTCTAATATTTTGGTAGTTCCTTCTTTTTATGTGATTGTTCCTCATGAAGGCTCTTCATTATTTATTTCTCTTGATGATACGAGTGCTCCTGTTGATATTTATTCTTCTCAGGATGATATAGTAAGCTTCATTTATTTCGATGTGTTGGGAGATGAATTCTTCTCTCCCTCCATGATTGATACATCCATAGATGTTGCATCTTCTTCACAAAGATATTTTGATTATTTTTACTAGTTCTTGTATTTTAGTTTTATGCTCTCTATCTTGTTTGCATCTATGAGGTTGGTGGGTGGTCTTATATTCTTTTGTTCCTTCGATTCTCATTTACCATTCGTGTGGTTGGGATTCATAGATGCGGGTCTATTATTACCCTTGATCTTATAGGCAACTCTTTGTAATATGACTTTCTCTTATTATAATAAATTTTTAGTAACTTTAGTCACTTTGATTAAAGTATTTTTTTTAGAAAATTCAAAATATTTGATATATTTATTATTTAATATAAATATAATTTTATAACTACTTAATAAGAAATAATTTTTAAAAATACATACAATAAATAAAATAAAATTTTTAAAAATCTAGATTATATATTTTATTAAATAATACTAAATATAATAAATAAATAAATTTATACTAAACTTTTATGTACTAATTTTCAAAATATTTATTTTATACTTAAACAATAATAATTTAAAAAATATTAATATAACTTTAAATTAATTAATAAAAAAGTTTATATTGCATATCAAATGAATCTTGCATAAAATAATTATTCATGAAAATTTTTAATATCTACTTAGAAGAAACTCATTTTCAAATTTCAAATATCCCAAACACATTTTCAAATTTCAAATTTTAAATATCCCAAACACACTTTCAAATTTCAAATTTCAAAAGTTACAAAAAAAAAAAAAGGAAAAGTAGGAAGGATTGTAGTTTGGGGAATGTGCTCATATTTTTTGTATCTTACTTCCCTCCAAGTTTCAGATATTCAAACATACCACATGAGTAAGATCCTAGTTGTTATATCTCAAGACTCACCAAGTAGTTATTCATGGCACTTGATTTGTCAAGTTCCATATGTTTGTGCGAGTTTGTTTGGACATGGTTATTTGTATAGATGATTTTGGAACATTGATAAATTCTATATGATATTCCTTTGTAGTTCACATTATGTTCTTGGACAATTCTAGCACTCTTTGTTGATTGAATTGGAAGTTAGAGAGGGTAAGTGGTTGCCTAGTTGACCTGAACACTTGCTTAAGGAAGTATGTTAAAAATCTTTTAGGTTTTTTTATCCCTTGGATTGGTCCACTTGCACTTTTTAAAATATTATTTTTTATATTTAAACAATAATAGTTCAAAAAATATTAATATAACTTTAAATTAATTAATATTGTTTCTTATATTGTCTATCAAATAAATCTCTCATAAAAGAATTATGCATCAAAAAATTTAATACTTACCTAGAAGAAATACATTTTCAAATTTGTAATTCTAAATATCCCAAACACATTTTTAAATTTGAAACCCTAAATATCCTATACACATTTCAAATTTCAAACATTGTGGAGAGGCCAAAAAAATAGGAAGGGAGCAGGAAAAATATGATAAAATAGGAAAATTTGGGCAAGATAAATTGTTCCGCCTCTAACGAAAACCACAAATTACTTTTTTTTTTTTTTAAATTTTTCTTCTGTCAGTTCTTTCTTTTTGTTTTTTCTAATGATTAAACTTTTTTTTTCTTAGCACTTTTCGTTTGTGTAGGGTTTGTACAGTGTGCACACTGGTCTATTTGTTTATGTTGATCTGTGAATTTTTTTATTTATTGATTTTTTACTTTGTTTACTTATTTTCATCTGTGATATTTTCTATTTCTTTTTGGGTTTTTTGGTCTTTTTGGGTTTTTTGGTTTTTTTGGATAGCAGAGAAAGAGGCGGGGAGGATAGATGAGTGCCAATAGCTGATGGAGTCAAAATTCTTCTTCCAAGTATTTAATTCTAAAATGTACTTATCCCAATTTTGTGCGTTTATTTGTTATTATTAATCTCGTCAGAATGTAATACAATCCCAAAAATATGATTAGGGAAAAACTATATTCTATGTATCAGACTCTTTTGAGTGAGCACATAACTAGGGAAAGACTGTTAATCTCTAAGTTCTGTTGATGATTAGTGACCCACACTTAGTCATTTCATTAGGCAGTTTTAGTTGGATATCACTGTGGCCGAGCTAAAACTATACAAGGCCGAGCAGTTTTTCAGTATGCCTAGTTACATTGCCGAGCCGAGTTACTTTGCCGAGCTGAGTTACTTTGCCGAGCCGAGTAGCAACAGGGATGTTAAATTTCGAGCATGATATTTTTTGTATACTTGTCAGTAATGATACAAACTTCAAGGATAAGTGATCCGGCCGACTTGTATAAGCTTTTTGGGCCGACTTATGTGTGCATTTAATATTCTTATACGGAGTTAATTATGCATTTAATTATTTTATCTTATGCATTACTCATTGTAAACATTAATTGTAATACCATCATGGTATGGGTATTGGATCTTGATCATTGATCTAGATCTCACTGTCAGATCTGTATAGATATATTAGATTGCTTCGAAACCCTATTTAGCAAGATGTGCAAGAGGTAGAAGAGTAATTGTCAAGTGAATACATTTTGAAGTGAAATGCACAGAGGGTTATTTTTTTCATAAGCATAGATCAAGTAGAGTATAACATAGTGAACAATAGAGTAAAGGTATATCAGATTATAAGATCAGAAGAGATACTGTAAAGAGGAGATCCGTCATCAGCATCAGAGTGCATATCAAAGGATCAATACTTTAGACTTTCTAATCATTGTATCAGGTGAAAATCTCTTAACAGAGTGGTTTTAGCAGGCCTTTATTTATCTCTTAACAGAGTGCTTACTTCATTGTAAGTTTAAATCCTTTAATAGGGTAAATTTTAATGATCTGAAGCTCTTAACCAGGAAGACCTCTAACAGGGTAGATTACATTTTGTAATCAAACATTGTAACCTTAATAGGTACACTTTATTATTGCAGTAGTGGAGACTTTTGTGGGTGTCATCCCCACCCCAGTTTTACCTATTTGGGTTT
>MU223362.1:757057-825233 GCA_018584345.1 Thuja plicata | reverse complement strand
GGGTCACACCTAACAGTGTGTTTTGTAACCTTTAACAGGGTTGGCTCCTAACAGAGCTCACTTCAGAAGAGTGAAAATCAGTAACTAGTTGCATTGGTGGTTTTCCCAAATTGGGTTTCCACGTTATGTCTGGTGTTACTTGTGTTTATGCTATTTGATTTATGCATGTTAATAACTGTGAATGTTTAATGAACAATGATAAGTTAATCTACCGAGTAACAGTAGTATATATAGAAGACATCTAAGGGACTTGTGGATTTATTTTTGTGGTAATTGATTCACCCCTCCCCTCTTAGTTACTCCATCTATATTTCCAACAGGCTCCGCCACCCCCGCGCCGCTCCACCGGCGCCCACCGCCTTCGCTCCGCCCGGTCTGTAGTTAGCCCCCGCAGGCCTTCCCTTTAGGCGACCGGTCCTATGAGGGACCAGGGGCTTCGGCCTAGCCCCTGCGCGTGCCATGCGCCCAGGGGCCAATTTTTTTAGCCCCAGGGGCTTATTTCTAGTCTTTTGGGGCCTTTCTGACCCTCCTGGACTATTTTTTCTCTATCTTTAGCATTCGGGGGTCTTTTTCGACTTCCATATACCGTTGGAAAGCTCTTTCTGAGCACTTTTCGATGATAGAGGTTGGGTTTTTGAGTTCTGCCATTTTTACAGTGTTTTTTGCTGTTGAAGTCCGATGTCTGATTTTGCCTTCCAGGAGTCATATCTGGCTCATCCGGACTCCATTTTTGGCAAACCAGATATCATCGAAAAGCTGGTTCAGTGAACTATTCAGTTGCAGAGGTATTTTTTCCAGATTTTTCTCTAGGTTTTATCTCCTCTGAGTTTGGCAGTTTATGCACTCTGGTGGATTGCTTCAGTCTACAGGTCCTGGGATCTCTTCTTCTGATATTCTAGCTCACTCTTCTTTCTAACTTCTGAGCTTGTATGCTTCTTCTGATGCTTTTTTATTCTTTAAACGCACTAAGATAAAGTGCCTACTTCTACATTTCTGGGATCTTGTACACCTTGTATGGTTTTAGTACTTGCACTCTATTATAAAGTGCCATGGGGGGTTATGATGCTTATGCCATTTTAGGTGCATCCACCTTTTTCAAGTGAGCGTACCTTCCATGACATTAGCTCATGCTATGTGTCGGTGACACCGCCCTTTATCCTGTGTTTGTACTTCTATTGCACTGTTGGTGTCCCTGGTCTTCTTTTTGCAGATGTTTCTGGCATTGCATTTCAGTGTTCCTGTCACCTCTCCCAGTTTAGTATTATGGGGGGGGTTCACCTGTTGGTTATATTACTTCCTGGTTCGATTGAACAGCTCTTCAGACATTGTCTTCTCTACCTGGTCATGCACTTTAGTGGGGGTTCCAGCAGTTTCTTCTGACAGAGTTTATAGTTCCATGCTTCGGAGATGTTTCTTGCTCTTTCTTGTTCCTCTCTCTGGGACTTTCCCTAGATTGAAGGCTTAGTTTTCTTCATCTAGTTTATTTCTTGTCTTGGGTACCTGATCAGGCCTTGTTGCTGGGACCCATCTTTCCTGCTTTCTGCAGTAGTTTCCTAGGTTTTGCTTCTCCCTAAGCTTATCTTAAGGGGGGGTGTTAGAGTAATAGTCTATCAGGTTATTAATTAAATCATTATGATCTAATTACTAACTCACCTATTCACTCTAGTTTGCTTTAGCTAACCTTAGGGTTTCCCTTTTAGGGTTTCGTGATTCCTTTTATAAGGATTCACTTCTTAGTTTTCATTACAGTTTTTTTCATCATCACATTGTAATCTAGAAACATATCATTAATATATTGTTTTCTTGAGCACATGATGTCTCCTCTGGCTTTTTGGCCACCATAGCTCTTTTTCTCTTCTGTCTTGCTTCTATTCTGTGACAGGTTTGCATGCAGGTGATCTTGGGAGATTATCTTTCAGCCTAATCTTAATAGTAGGTATGTTGGAGGGTTCATCAGTTTCTATCAACTCCTCATCACTATCTGGCCTTAAATTTAATTTCCTTCTTGGTCTCTTTGCTGGATCACTCGACACAGCCTTAGGAGCGACCTTTGCTTCCTTATCGGAAGTAATTTTTGCAACTTTTATTTTACCATACACTTTTGTTTGTACTTATACTAGGGAAGTGATAGTAGATGCTCTTTTCCTTGGATGATTAGCTGCAGGAGGTGTAACCTTGGGTTTGGCTCGGTTGGGCTTGGTTACTATAACAATTGATGGCTTCTTTCCCTTAGCTTTCTTTGTAACTTCATCTGATGCACTGACTTCCTCATCAGTAGAAATATCCTCACCTTGTCCAGTGGTCAGGCCTAGAGGTGCATCCTCAGGTTCTTCATCTCAATGGTCCCTTGAGAGCAAAGTTCTAGAGAAGATCTCAGAAGAGATAGCAACAAAATAGGTTGAACTTTCTATTCTTGTAGAAACCTTAGAGAAAGTTACAGCCAATGTTTATTCTTTGTATAGGAAATTGTGTGATGTTGAATTTTTCACAAAGGATAATTTACAGCTTGTTGAGAAGCTACAGTTAGATTTGAGATCAACTGGTAATACTTTAGTTAAAGATACTACCTCTAGTTCTTTACATTTTAATAAGTTGATTAATGCACAAAGGAGAATAGCCAAGGTTATGGCTAAAGATGGTCACATAAAGGGCAAGTTGATAACTTTTCAGACAAGCTTGTTTCCTCATTTGGAGGTAATACAAAAGGAACTTTCCAAAGCCAAGGAGCTATCACAAAGCAGTGCAAATCTATCGACTGTAGAAAGTTTAGTGAGTCTAGCTGTTGAGCTAGAAATAAAATTGGAAGTTATGAAGGTTGCAAAGGACAGATGGGATACAACATTTGAATCCACCCTGCAACTTCATAAGAAATTTTTGGATAAGTACAACTTAACCCCACCAACAATCAGTGACAAAAACAAGGGGGAAGTTAGTAATGAAGTTAGTACTATGGAAGGAGGAATTTAGTAAGGAAGTTGGTAAGGAGTTATGAAAGGATACATCAGTACAAAAAAGGTACACTTGTATATAGTTTTTGAAGGCATTGTAAACTTTTGTATAAGTATATTCCTAGGGGGAGTACTTAGTGTACTTAGGCAATACTTTTGATGAAATGAACAGAAGTAATGTTAAGTGTTTTTTCCACTAATATCAAAGGGGGAGATTTTTAATCTCTAAGTTCTGTTGATGATTAGTGACCCACACTTAGTCATTTCATTAGGAAGTTTTAGTTGGCTATCACTGTGGCTGAGCTAAAAATATACAAGGTCGAGCAACACTACCGAGCAGTTTTTTAGTATGCCCAGTTACATTTTCGAGTCAAGTTACTTTTCTGAGCCAAGTAGCAACAGGGATGTTAAATGCCGAGCAGGACAATTTTTGTATACTTGTCAGTAATGATACAAACTACAAGGATAAGTGATCCGGCTGACTTGCATAAGATTTTTGGGCCAACTTATGTGTGCATTTAATATTCTTATACAGAGTTAATTATGCATTTAATTGTTTTATCTTATGCATTACTCATTGTAAACATTAATTGTAATACCATCATGGTATGGGTATTGGATCTTGATTGTTGATCTAAATCTCACTGTCAGATCTGTATAGATATATTAGATTGCTTCGAAACCCTATTTAGCAAGATATGTAAGAGGTAGAAGAGTAATTATCAAGTGACTGCATTTTGAAGTGAAATGCACAGAGGGTTATTTTGTTCAGAAGCCGAGATCAAGCATAGTATAACACAGTGAACAACAGAGTAAAGGTATATCAGATTATAAGATCAGAAGAGATACTGTAAAGAGGAGATCTGTCATCAGCATCAGAGTGCATATCGAAGGATCAATACTTGAGACTTTCTAATCATTGTATCAGGTGAAAATCTCTTAACAGAGTGGTTTTAGCCGGCCTTTATTTATCTTTTAATAGAGTTCTTACTTCATTGTAAGTTTAAATACTTTAATAGGGTAGATTGTAATGATCTGAAGCTCTTAACCAGGTAGACCTCTAACAGGGTAGATTACATTTTGTAATCAAACATTGTAACCTTAACATGTACACTTTATTATTGCAGTAGTGGAGAATTTTGTGGGTGTCATCCCCATCCCAGTTTTACCTATTTGGGTTTCTGGGTTACCAAGTTATTGTGTAATGTGTTATTTATTTCATGGTGTGGATGCTATTTGAGATTAAATTAGATTCATCTATGTATGAATGTGGATCAACTTGTTTTAAGTGTTTTATTTGAAGATCTGATTCACCCCCCCCACCCTCTCACTATCTTGCTTTCCCATTATTGTATTTCCAACAAAGACATGATTAAGCAAATTTATTTTAGGAAAGAAGGAATTCAAGTATTTAACATTCAAACAATGTCTAAGGCCAACTGAAAAGATTTTTTCTTAACACTTTATATTTATTTGTCTGGTTTCTTGGGGTACCCTGTTTGTCTGAATTTATTGAATATCATAGAGATCTGAAAATTTGCCTCGATTTTCAAACTTTTACTAGAGTCTAAAAATTTTGATGCTTCATCTTTCTTATTGGTAAACTTAATAAGACTTTTTTTTTACCAATATTGTATCATTTGAATTGTTTTTGGTTTTCTATTAGGTTTTGTATTACCTTTTTAGACTTTTGCAAGGGAAGATTGTAAGGGAATTGTAATGATTAACAAAGCAAACAAACTAGAAAACTAAGCTTATCATGTATTTAAACATTCACGAATATTGTTTAACTATTTTTTCTTGATTGTACTGTCTTTTCCAAAGGATGTTGTGGATTGTTTTCAGTCTTTTTCAGTGGTCTGTAAGCATACTATTAAATAATAGATACATTTAATCTGTATTTTATGACTTGATAAAAATATTGGAAAAAATTATTTAACAGATTTATTAATATCTGAAGTGGAAATGATTTATAGTTGGCCTCAAGTTTTGGTTAGGGCTATATCGTCCAAAAAAGATCAGAAATCAATGGTTGTTTGAATTCTATTTTCACTTAATGCGGATCTGTCTAATTATCCATCCCTTTCTTTGGCCCACCACTTTCTAGACATGCATTGCTTAGGTGTGACATACCTTTATGTCGGAGATCAAAATTTCAAAATTATTTTGAAAATGAGATCAAATTTCTGTAATTTCAACTAACAAATCCCATGAATTTCCCAGATCTTTAATTTCATGCAATATTTTTAAAACACTAATTGATTGAAGTGTTTGACCCCAATTTGGTTTCTATTACTCTTGATTGGTTCCTAGCAATAAGAACACACCTCAACAATGGAAAATAGTGCGATTGTTCTAATATTTTGATAGTGCATTCTCTTCATGTGGTTGTTCCTCATGAAAGCTCTTCATAGTTTATTGCTCTTGATTGTACGAGTGCTCTTTTTGATATTTATTCTTCTCAAGATGATATATTGAGCTTCATTTCTTTCGATGTGTTGGGAGATGAATTTTTCTCTCCCTTCATGATTGATACATCTATATATGTTGCATCTTCTTCACAGATATATTTTGATCATTTTTTACTACTGCTTGTACTTTAGTTTCATGGTCTCTATCTTGTTTTCATCTATGAGGTTAATGGGTGGTCTTATGTTCTTATGTTCCTTCGATTCTCCTTTACCTTTCATGTGGTTGGGATTCATAGATGTTGGTCTATTATTGCCCTTGATTTTACAGGCAACTCTTTATAATATGACTTTCTCTTATTATAATAACGTTTTAGTAACTTTAGTCACTTTGATTGAATTATTTTTTTAGAAAATTCAAAATAATTGATATGTTTATTATTTAATTTAACTATAAATTTATAACTAATTAAGAAGAAATAATTTTAAAAAATATATACAATAAATAAAATAAAATTTAAAAAATCTAGATTATATATTTTATTAAATAATAATAAAAATAATAAATATATAAATTTCTACTAAACTTCTATGTACTAATTTTCAAAATATTTTTTTATACTTAAACAATAATAATTTAAAAAATATTAATATAAATTTAAATTAATTAATAAAAAATTTTATATTGCCTATCAAATGAATCTCGCATATTATTCATGAAAATTTTAAATACCTACTTAGAAGAAACTCATTTTCAATTTTCAAATTTCAAATATCCAAAACACATTTTCAAATTTCAAAATTTGAACGTTGCAAAAAAAAATGAAAAGCCGATAAAATAGGAAAAGCCAAAAAAAATAGGAAAATTAAGAAGGATTGTAGTTTGGGGAATGTGCTCATATTTTTTGTATCTTACTTCCCTCCAAGTTTAAGATATTCAAACATACCACATGAGTAAGATCCTAGTTGATATATCTCAAGACTTGCCAAGAAGTTATTCATGGCACTTGATTTCTCAAGTTCCATATGTTTGTGCTAGTTTGTTTGGACACAGTTGTTTGTATGGATGGTTCTGGAATATTAGTAAATTCCATATGATGTTCATTTATAGTTCACATGATGTTCTTGGACAATTCTAGCACTATTTGTTGATTGAATTGGAAGTTAGAGAGGATAAGTGATTGCCTAGTTGACATGAACACTTGCTTGGAAAAGTATGTTAAGAATCTTTTAGGTTTTTTTTAATACCTTAGATTGGTCCACTTGCACTTTTTAAAATTTTTTTTTTTAATATTTAAACAATAATAATTAAAAAATATTAATAAAACTTTAAATTAATTAATATGGTTTCTTATATTTTCTATCAAATAAATCTCGCACTAAAGAATTATTCATAAAAAATTCTAATATTTACCTAGAAGAAATACATTTTCAAATTTGTAATTCTAAATATCCCAAACAAGTTTTTAAATTTGAAACTCTAAATATCCTATACACATTTCAGATTTTGAACATTGTGGAGAGGCCAAAAAAATAGGAAGGGAGTGGGGAAAAGCCGATAAAATAGGAAAACCTGGGCAAGATAAATAGTTCTGCCTCTAACAAAAAACCACAAATTGCTTTTTTTTTTGTTTAAAATTTTTCTACTGTGAGTTCTTTCTTTTTATTTTTTCTGAGGATTAAACTTTTTTTTTCTTAGCATTTTTTGTTTGTGTAGGGTTTGTAAAGTTTTCCCACTAGTCTAATTGTTTATGTTGATGTGTGTGTTTTTAATTTATTGATTTTTTACTCTGTTTATTTATTTTTATCTGTGATATTTTCTATTTCTTTTTGGGTTTTTTTGGGTAGCAGAGGAAGAGGCAGGGAGGATAGAGGAGTGCCAACAGCTGATGGAGTCAAAATTCTTCTTCCATGTATTTAATCCTTAAATGTACTTATCCAGACTCTTTGTGTTTATTTGTTATTATTAATGTCATCAGAATGTAATACAATCCCAAAAATATGATTAAGGAAAAACTATATTCTATGTATCAGGCTCTTTTGAATGAGCATATAATTAGGACAAGGCATGATCAAGCAATTTTATTTTAGGAAATAAGGAATTCAAGTATTTAACATTCAAACAATGTCTAAGGCCAACTGAATAGCATTTTGCTCAAGATTTTATATTTATTTTTCTGGTTTCTTGGGGTACCATTTTTGTCTAAATCTATTGAATATCATATAGATTTGAAAATTTGCCTCGATTTTCAAACTTTTATAGCAGTCTAAAATTTTTGATGCTTCATCTTTCTTATTGGTAAACTTAATAAGAATTTTGTTTTACCAAAATTGTATCGTTTGAAATGATTGTGGTTTTTTGTTAGGTTTTGTATTGCCTTTTTAGACTTCTGCAAGGGAAGTTTGTAAGGTAATTGTAATGCTTAACAAAGTGAACACACTAGAAAACTAAGCTTATCATGTATTTAAACATTCATGAATATTGTTTAACTCTTTTTCTTGATTGCACCATCTTTTCCAAAGGATGTGTGTGGACTATTTTCAGTCTTTGTCAATGGTCTGTAAGCATACTGTTAAATAACAAATACATTTAATTTGTATTTTATGACTAGATTAAAATATTGGAAAAAATTATTTAACATATGTATTAATATGTGAAGTGGCAATGATTTATAGTTGGCCTCAGGCTTTTGTTAGGGATCATCGTCCAAAAAAGATCAGAAATCAATGGTTGTTTTCAGTTGTTTGAATTTTATTTTTAGTGAATGCGGATCTATCTAATTCTCCATCCCTTCCTTTGGCCCACCACTTTCTAGACATGCATTGCTTATATATGACATACCTCTATGTTTGAGATCAAAATTTCAAAATCATGTTGAAAATGAGATCGAATTTCTATAATTTCAACTAATGAATCCCATGAATTTCCAAGATCTTTAATTTCATCCAATATTTTTGAAACACTAATTGATTGAAGTGTTTGACTCCAATTTGGTTTCTATTACTCTTGATTGGTTCCTGGCAATAAGAACACTCCTCATTAATGGAAAAAAGTGTGATTGTTCTAATATTTGGTAGTTCCATCTCTTCATGTGGTTGTTCCTTATGAAGGCTCTTCATTGTTTATTTCTCTTGATGGTACGAGTGCTCTTGTTGACATTTCTTCTTCTCACGATGATATATTGAGCTTCATTTCTTTCGATGTATTGGGAGATGAATTCTTCTCTCTCTCCATGGTTGATACATCCATAGATGTTGCATTTTATTCACAGAGATATTTTGATCATTTTGATCCATAGATGAATTCTTCTCTCCCTCCATGATTGATACATCCATAGATGTTGCATCTTCTTCACAGAGATATTTTGATCATTTTTTAGTAGTGCTTGAACTTTAATTTCATGGTCTCTATCTTGTTTGCATCTATGTGGTTGGTGGGTGGTCTTGTGTTCTTCTATTCCTTCAATTCTCATTTACCTTTTATATGGTTGGGATTCATAGATGCTAGTATATTATTACCCTTGATTTTATAGGTAACTTTTCGTAACATGACTTTCTCTTATTATCATAAATTTTTGGTAACTTTAGTAACTTTGATTGAATTATTTTTTTTAGAAAATTCAAAATACTTGATATTTGTATTATTTAATTTAAATATAATTTTATAACTACTTGTGAAGAAATACTTTTAAAAATTATATACAATAAATAAAAGAATATTTAAAAAATCTAGATTATATATTTTATTAAATAGTAATAAAAATAATAAATAAATAAATTTCTACTAAACTTCTATGTACTAATTTTCAAAATATTTTTTTTATACTTAAACAATAATAATTAAAAAAAATATTAATATAACTTTAAATTAATTAATAAAAAAGTTTATATTGCCTATCAAATGAATCTCGCATAAAAGAATTGTTCATGAACATTTTTTAATACTTACTTAGAAGATACTTATTTTCAAATTTCAAATTTCAAATATCCAAAACATATTTTCGAATTCAAATTTCGAACGTTGCAAAAAAACTTGAAAAGCCAATAAAATAGGATAAGTCAAAAATCAGGAAAAGTAGGAAGGATTGTAGTTTAGGGAATGTGCTCATATGTTTTGTATCTTACTTCCCTCCAAGTTTCAGATATTCAATCATACCACATGAGTAAGATCCTAGTTGCTATATCTCAGGACTTGCCAAGTAGGTATTCGTGGCACTTGATTTATCAAGTTCCATATATTTGTGCTAGTTTGTTTGGACATGGTTGTTTGTATAGATGGTTCTGGAATATTAATAAATTCCATATGGTGTTCCTTTGTGGTTAACATGATTTCTAGCAATATTTGATGATTGGATTGGAAGTTAGAGAGGATAAGTGGTTGCCTAGTTGACCTGAACACTTGCTTGGAGAAGTATGTTAAGAATCTTTTAGCTTTTTTTCATCCCTTGGATTGATCCACTTGCACTTTTTAATTTTTTTATATTTAAAGAATAATAATTAAAAAATATTAATATAACTTTAAATTAATTAATATTGTTTCTTATATTGTCTATCCAATAAATCTCGCATAAAAGAATTATTCATCAAAAATTTTAATACTTACCTAGAAGAAATACATTTTCAAATTTGTAATTCTAGATATCCCAAACACATTTTTTGTTGGATGATGTTGGAATTGGCTTCTACTGATGATGTTGGCATTCATGTTTTGTTACCGATGTCAATATATGTTTCCATGGAGGAAAAACATACTGGTTATGATGATTGACAGAAGTGTACAGATATTGTACGGATGAATCAGAATGAGAAAAGATGGGCATATGTAGAAGGATGTATGATGATCTTATTTCTAAGTTCATTTGGCTTAATATTGCATATTGGATGAGTTATATATGTTTTGGTAAAGACTAGTTTCTAGACTCTGACAATGATGTTTGACAGAGTGAGTCTCTGTGTTTTGAGTATATATTACACACGATGATGATTCAGGTTATGCGAGCTTAAGGGATGACAAAATTCATGTTAAATAATGTTTGTGATGGGTCACAATTTGTATGAGTGATCATGATGTAATTTGTCACGTGTATTCTGGAGGAGACTTATTTGGGGCCGACATTAGAGAAGTAGTGTGTATTGTGGATTGCGAGCATGGATTGCGGATCTTGGAATATATCTGATGAATTATAATTGATGTATACTTGTTTTAGATACCGTGTATATCTTAGCAAGGGGTTAAATATTTATTTGTATATTAGGAAATCTTAATTGGCGACCTAATCAATTATTGTAATAGGATATATATAAAAGATCTTTCTTTTGAAAAGATATGTGCATGGATGTATGTATGAAGAGAAGGTGATTGATAGAGAAGTGAGGAAGATGTGAAGCTTGATGTGAAGAGGATATGTTCATTGTACTTCATTTGAACTAACCGAGAAAAGAGTTTCTATAGAAATTTCACTGGATTGTATATTTTCTATTACACTTTTTTGAATTGTAAATCCATGAGGGTGGCTTTAAACTTCTTTGGGAAGTGTGCCTGGGCAGTGAGCCCACTGTTACTCTTGAATCCTAACAGGGACTGTGTACTGTAATATTGTAATAAGATCCTAATAGGGATAAATATTTTAACAAGGATACCATACTCTCAGTATATCATTTGTGGGTGCTAATCCCCACTAGGGTTTTACCTTTAACAAGGTTTTCTCGACAACAAAGGATTGTGTTGGAATTTACTATGTTATCATTTGATGTGAATGTTTGGTTTATAAAGTCTAATGTCTAATAATCTATCTCACAACTGATTCACCCCCCCCCCCCTCTAAGTTGTGTTGGTGGAATTTTATTCCTAACAATTGGTATCAGAGCTACTGGTCCTTAGAGAGAAAGCTTAACAACTTGAGGTGATCCTGAAGATGACTTACTATAGGAAGTATACTCTGAAGCTTGATCCTGAAAAATTTTACAGTTGGAAGAACAAGATGAGAACACATTTGCTATGCTTGGGAATCAACTACTGGATGATTACTAAAAGAAAGGAAAATATGAAAGTTGAGGATGAATTAGATAAATCTAGTGAGATGAAAAGAAGTTATTTTTAACATGGTCGCAAGGGAAGTGTTGATCAATGCACTTTTTGAAGGTGAATTCACAGAGGTAAAAGACTTAGATTCTGTACATGAAATTTGGACAAGATTGGAAGACTGTATAAAGGAGATAATTTTAAATAATAGGAAAAGTTACAAAATTGGAAGGCAAAGATGGAAAAATTGAAAATGAAAGATGATGAAAACATTAGAGTATATTCATAGAGAATTACTGAAGTTCTTATTGGCATCAGGAACTCTGGTACTTACAGTAAGGAAGAAGTGATTGTGAAAATTCTCAGATCCCTAACACCTGTATACAGAACTAAAGTACAAGCTATAGAAGAGATTATACCTTTGACACCTAACTTCAATAGAGAGATGTTTATTGGGAAGTTGACTACCTTTGAGACCACAGAATTGGGAGATTCTCTACCTAGAGTTAAGTCAGCACTCAAGGCAACTGTGCATAGAAACAAAAAGACCTTATCAGGAATTGCAAGCACCAATAATAGTGACTTGAGAGAAGAACTTGGAGAGTATGCTAATGAATGGGAACATATAAAATAAGAATAAAGGAAGATAGATGAAGTTTTTGGCCCTGATTGCTAGAAGAGGAAAGATAGGTAAGGGTAAATTTGGAAAGTTACCTTTGAAATGTTTTTCATGCAACAAGATAGGTCATTTTTCATCTTGATGTCCTATAAGGGTTCCAAAGAATAAACCTAATTTTTATAAATCTAAGTGTCCAAAAGACAAGGAATGTTATTATGCTAGTGAAGGTGTTTCTTATGATGAAGTTGTTGACTATGACGAGCTTGGATTTATTTCTATTAAGGATGATGAACCTTTACATGAAGAAAAAGTCTTATTATCCCGTGTTGAAAAGAAATATGAATGGGTTATTGATAGTGCTTGTTCACATCATATGACTGGAGATAAAAATAAGTTTGTTAGTTTGAAAATATATGATGGTGGTGTTGTAAGATTTGGTGACAATACTCCTAATCTTATCATTGGAGTTGGATCTATTTCTCTGGATGGAAAAACTAATACTGAAAATGTATTTCTTGTTGATGGACTTAAGAATAATTTGTTGAGTGTTGGACAACTAGTGGACAAGGGTTATCAATTAAAATTCATTGATGGTAAATGTTCTATCAGAAGTAAGGCATGAGACTTGATCACATCTGGTACTAAATCTAGAGGTAATGTATTTGAATTGAATACATATGAGGCTTCTCATTTTATTGCAAAGGTTGATGATAGTTGGTTATGGCATAAAAGATTTTTTCATGTTAACTTTGATAATATTGTGAAGGAAAGTATGAATAATGCAGTAAGAGATCTACCAAATATTGTGAAACCATTTAACACTATATGTAGAGAGTGTGTTATGGGAAAGCAAAGTAGAAGCAATTTTAAAAGAAAATCTTACAAGCAGTTTTAAAAGAAAATCTTACTTTGCGAAAGGGAAGTTGGATCTGGTACATACAGATCTTTGTGGTCCTACAAGAACAAGATCTTACTATGGTGATAGGTATTTTATACTTTTTGTTGATGAATTTTCTAGGATGATGTGGGTTACATACTTAAGAGAGAAATCTAAGGCATTTGATAAATTCAAGATATTCAAAGCAAAAGTTGAGAATGAATCAGGCTTGAATATAAAATGTTTGAGATTAGATAGAGGAGGTGATTTTACTTCAGACTTATTTAATACCTACTGCAAAGAGCATGGAATATACAGATAGACATGTGCTCCTAGAAAACCACAACAAAATGGGATAGCAGAGCGAAGGAAAAAAACAATAGTAGATGCTGCCAGGACTATGTTGCTGGAAGGAAATGTATCACATGTTCATTGGAGAGAAGTTGTTGGTACTGCTATGTACACCTTGAATTGAATTCAGATCAGAGAAGGTACAAGTAAGACTCCTTATGAATTATGGTTTAATCATACTCCTATTGTAAGATATTTTAGAATATTTGGAAGTAAATGCTATATCAAAAGAGATGATGAGATAGGGAAGTTTGATGCTAGAAGTGATGAAGGTATCTTCCTTAGTTATTCTACTAAGAGAAAATCCTATAAATGTTTCAATCTGAGATTAAGGAAGCTGATTGAAAGCGCTAATGTGAGTATGGATGAAAGGTTTCAGATTCAAGAGAGAATGTATGACTATGGTTAGATTGCAGATATTAAAGAGGTCACCTCAAATCCTAGAGAACCTTTGGAAATTGATAATGAGATCACAGATGAATCAAATGAGCCTACTAAAACTCCTAAGACTCTGAGTTATGTTAAGAAGAACCATCCTAAAGATCAAATCATTGGTGATACAAATAGAGGAATGATGACTAGATCAAAAGTAAGAGATGAAATTTGTATGATTTCTCAAGTTGAACCAAAGACTACTGACGAAGCATGTAGAGATGAATCTTGGACTAAAGCTATGTAGGAATAATTAGAACATATAAAGAGAAATAACACTTGGGAATTGGTTCCAAGGCCTAAAAACAAGAATGTGATAGGAACTAAATGGGTTTTTAGAAACAAAATAGATGAGGAAGGAACATTGGTAAGAAATAAGGCTAGACTGGTTTGTAAAGGCTACTCGCAACAAGAAGGCATGTAATTTGAAGAGAAATTTTCTCCTATTTCTAGGTTGGAAGTTGTGAGGCTATTTATTGCTTATGTTGCACATAAACAATTTAAGGTATATCGGATGGATGTAAAATCTGTATTTTTGAATTTAGATTTGGAGGAAGAGGTATACATAGAGAAACCTAATGGATTTCCTCTGACAGAAAATGATTAAGGCATGGTCTGTAAACTGAAGTAAGCATTGTATGGACTGAAACAAGCACCGAGAGCATGGTATACAAGACTAGATAGGCATCTTCTTCATCTTGGATTCAGAAAAGGTAACACGGACAATGGAATTCTAATCATAGAATTTTTTGTTGATGATATCATTTTTGGAGGTAATGATGAAATGAGTAAAAGGTTCTCTAAAGATATGGAAAATGAATTTGAAATGTCAATGATTGGTGAAATGAAATTATTTCTTGGTTTTCAAATTAATCAGAAGAAGAATGGTATTTTTTATATCTTAGATCAAGTATCTTAACGAGATGTTGAAGAAATTTGGAATGGAAGACTGTAAACCTATTGGGACACCTATGGTGACTGTTTATAAACTTATTCATAATGATGAAACTTAGAGTGTCTTTTAGACAAAGTATAGATCAATGATTGGAGGTATACAATATCTAACTCACACCAGACCAAATATTTCCAATGTAGTTGGAATTGTGGCAAGATATCAAGTAGATCCTAACGAGACACACCCTGCTGCTATGAAATTTTTTTTTAGATATTTGAAAGGAAGAATAGAGTATGGATTATGGTATTAAAAATATGATGAATTTATTTTATATGCTTTTACTAATGCTGATTGGGAAAGTAGTGTGAATGATAGAAAGAGTACAAGTGGAGGAGCATCTTTCCTTGGAAAAAGGTTGGTTTCTTGGTTAAGTAAGAAGCATGATTGTATAGCTTAGTCTATTGCTGAATCTGGGTATGTTTCTTCCTCTATAGATTCTACACAAGTTGTTTGGATGAAACAAATGATGAAGGGTATTGGAATAATTTTTGAAGAGCTAGTGGTTATCCATTGTGATAACACTAGCATAGTGAATATTTCAAAGAATCTTGTAATGCATTCAAAGGCTAAACATATTTATATTAAGTATCATTTCTTGAGAGACAAGGTAGCAGAGAAGGAGATCAGATTGGAGTATGTTAGCACAAAGGAACAAATAGTAGATATATTTACTAAACCTTTGAGAAAAGATACTTTTGAGTATCTCAGAAGCATGCTTGGGGTGAGAACCCCTTCCTGTGGTAATTAATTGATGCAGGTATGCATTAGTCTAGTGGCTTTTAGAGCTATGTCATTTTTTGGACTTGATGTATGGATCTACCCCCTCAGGGGGAGTGATCACGAGAACACTGCAAAACTTATTTGGGTGATTTTCCACCTGGCTGTTATAGACATGAAGATTTGAAAAAGATATACATTGCAGAATGTTTTTGAAGATTTATGTCATCCTTTGCCATTGTTGTCAAAGGGGGAGAGATTCTATGTGAAAATCCCTATTGTTTTAGGGAGATTTTTGTTAAGGATATTGAGAAGATTGTATTAAGAGAGTGCACTTTTTGGGTTGATGGATTTTCCCATATGTTTCCATCAATGCCAAAGGGGGAGATTATTGGATGATGTTGGAATTGGCTTCTACTGATGCTATTGGAATTCAATTTTTGTCACTGATGTCAACATATGTTTCTGTGGAGGAAGAACAAACTAGTTATGATGACTGACAGAAGTGTACGGATACTGTATGGATGAATCAGAACTAGCAAAGATGGGGATATGTAGAAGGATGTATAATGATATTATTTCTAAGGTCACTTGGATTAATATTGAATATTGGACGAGTTACAGATGTTTTGGTAAAGACTGGTTTCTGGACTATGATAGTGATGTTTGACAGAGCGAGTCTCTGTGTTTTGAGTATATCTTATAGCTGATGATTCAGGTTATGCAAGCTTAAGGGATGATAGAAGTCATGTTAAAGAATTTTTTTGATGGGTCATAAGTCATATGAGTGATGATGATGTCATCTATGGCGTGTATTCTGGAGGAGACCTATTCGGGGCCGACTTCAGAGATGTAGCATCTATTATGGATTGTAAGTGTGGATTACAGACCTTGGACTATATCTGATGAATTGTAATTGTCATATACTTGTTTTAGATACTGTTTGTATCTTAGAAAGGGTTAAATATTTATTTATATATTAGGAAAGCTTAATTGGCCGATCTAATCAATTATGAGAAATCTTTTCTTTTGAAAAGATATGTGCATGGATGTATGTATAAAGAGAAGGTGATTGATAGAGAAGTGAGGAAGCTGCAAAGCTTGATTGACTGCTAGATGTAGAGTAGAGGATATGTTCATTGTACTTAATTGGAATTGACCAAGCAAAGAGTTGCTATCAGACAGTTCACTGGATTGTATATTTTCTATATACACTTGTTCAGATTGTAAATCCTTAAGGGTGGCTTTAACCTTCTTTGGGTAGTGTGCCTAGGAAGTGAGCCCACTATTACTCTTGACTCCTAACAGGGTCCGTCCTTTAATAGGGACTGTGTACTATAATGTTGTAATTAGCTCCTAACAAGGATAAATATTTTAACAGGGATACTATACTCTCAGTACATCATTTGTGGGTGCTAATTCCCACCGGGATTTTACCTTTAACAAGGTTTCCTTGACAACAAAGGATTGTGTTATTGTGTTTGCATTTACAGTGTTATCATTGGATGTGAAGTTTTGGTTTATTAAGTTTAATGTTTAATAATATGTCTCAAAAATAAATCACCCCCCCTCTTAGTTGTGTTGGTGAACTGTTATTCCTAACATTTTCAAATTTGAAACCCTAAATATCCTATACACATTTCAAATTTTGAACATTGTAGAGAGGCTGATAAAATAGGAAGGTAGAGAGGAAAATCTGGAAAAATAGGAAAACTTGGGCAAGATAAATAGCTCCGCCTCTAACGAAAACCACAAATTACTTTTTTTGTTTAAAATTTTTCTACTGCCAGTTCTTTCTTTTTGTTTTTTTTGAGGATTAAATATTTTTTTCTTAGCATTTTTCATTTGTGTAGGGTTTATACAGTGTGCACACTGGTCTATGTGTTTATGTTGATCTGTGTGTTTTTTATTTATTGATTTTTTACTCTATTTATTTATATTTATATGTGATATTTTTTATTTCTTTTTGGGTTTTTGGGTTTTTTTGGGTAGCAGAGGAAGAGGCGGGGAGCACAGAGGAGTGCCAACAATTGATGGAGTCAAAATTCTTCTTCCTAGTATTTAATCCTAAAATGTACTTATCCAGACTCTTTGCGCTTATTTTTTATTATTAATGTCATCAGAATGTAATACAATCCCAAAAATATGATTAGGGAAAAACTATATTCTATGTATCAAACTCTTTTGCGTGAGCATATAATTAGGGCAAGGCATGATTAAGCAATTTTATCTTAGGAAATAAGGAATTCAAGTATTTAACAATCAAATAATGTCTAAGGCCAACTGAATAGAATTTTTCTCATCATTTTATATTTATTTGTTCGGTTTCTTGGGGTTACCCTTTTTGTCTAAATTTATTGAATATCATAGAGATCTAAAAATTTGCCTCGATTTTCAAAGTTTTATTGCATTCTAAAAAATTTGATGCTTCATCTTTCTTATTGGTAATCTTAATAAGGATTTTTTTTTACCAATATTGTATCATTTGAAATGATTTTGGTTTTATGTTAGGTTTTGTATTGCCTTTTTAGACTTCTGCAATGGAAGTTTGTAAGGCAATTGTAATGCTTAACAAAGCAAACAAACTAGGAAACTAAGATTATCATGTATTTAAACATTCACAAATATTGTTTAACTATTTTTCTTGATTGTACTGTCTTTTCCAAAGGATGTCTATGGATTGATTTCAGTCTTTGTCAGTGTTCTATAAGCATACTATTAAATAACATATACATTTAATCTATATTTTATGACTTGATTAAAATATTGGAAAAAATTATTTAATAGATTTATTAATAGGTGAAGTGGAAACGAATTATAGTTGGCCTCACACTTTTTTTAGGGCTATATCGTCCAAAAAAGATCAGAAATCAATGGTTATTTTTAGCCATTTGAAGTCTATTTTCAGTTAATGCGGATCTGTCTAATTCTCCATCTCTTCCTTTAGCTGACCACTTTCTAGACATGCATTGCTTAGGTGTGACATACCTCGTGTTTGAGATCAAAATTTCAAAAATCATGTTGAAAATGAGATCGAATTTCTTTAATTTCAACTAATGAATCCCATGAATTTCCCAGATCTTTAATTTCATGCAATATTTTTGAAACACTAATTGATTGAAGTGTTTGAACCCAATTTGGTTTCTATTACTCTTGATTGGTTCCTGGAAATAAGAACATTCCTCATTAATGGAAAAGAGTGTGATTGTTCTAATATTTTGGCAATTCCTTCTCTTCATGTGGTTGTTCCTCATGAGGGATCTTCATTGCTTATTTCTTTTGATGGTACGATTTCTCTTGTTGATATTTCTTCTTCTGTGGATGATATATTGAGCTTCATTTATTTTGATGTGTTGGGAAATGAATTCTTCTCTCCCTCTATGATGGATACATCCACAAATGTTGTATCTTCTTCACATAGACATTTTGATCATTTTTACTAATGCTTGCACTTTACTTTCATGGTCTCTATCTTGTTTGCATCTATGAGGTTGTTGGGTGGTCTTATGTTCTTCTATTCCTTTGATTCTCATTTACCTTTCATGTGGTTGGGATTCATAGACGTTGGTCTATTATCACCCTTGATTTTATAAGCAACTCTTTGTAATATGACTTTGTCTTATTCTAATAATTTTTTAGTAACTTTAGTCACTTTGATTGAATTATTTTTTTTTAGAAGACTCAAAATACTTGATATGTGTATTATTTAATTTAAATATAATTTTATAACTACTTAAGAAGAAATACTTTAAAAAAATATATACAATAAATAAAATAATATGTAAAAAATCTAGATTATATATTATATTAAATAATTTAAAAAATAATAAAGAAATAAATTTCTACTAAACTTCTATGTACTAAATTTCAAAATATTTTTCTATACTTAAACAATAATAATTTAAAAAATATAAATATGACTTTAAATTAATTAATAAAAAGGTTTATATTGCCTATCAAATGATTCTTGCATAAAAGAATTACTCATGAAAATTTTTAATACCTACTTAGAAGAAACTCATTTTCAAATTTCAAATTTCAAATATCCCAAACACATTTTCAAATTTCAAATATCGAACGTTGCAAAAAAAAATTGAAAAGCCGATAAAATAGGATAAGCCAAAAAAAATAGGAAAATTAGGAAGGATTGTAGTTTGGGGAATGTGGTCATATTTTTTTGTATCATACTACCCTCCAAGTTTCAAATATTCAAACATACCACATGAGTAAGATCCTAGTTGCTATATCTCAAGACTTGCCAAGTAGCTATTCATGACACTTGATTTCTCAAGTTCCATATGTTTGTGCTAGTTTGTTTAGACATGGTTGTTTTATGAATGGTTCTAGAATATTTATAAATTCTATATGATGTTCCTTTGTAGTTCACATGATGTTCTTGGACAATTCTAGCAAACTTTGCTGAATGAATTGGAAGTTATAGAGGATAAGTTGTTCCCTAGTTGACGTGAACACTTGCTTGGAGAAGTATGGTAAGAATCTTTTAGGTTTTTTTATCCCTTGGATTGGTCCACTTGCACTTTTTAATTTTTTATATTTATATTTAAACAATAATAATTAAAAATTATTAATATAAATTTAAATTAATTAACATTGTTTCTTTTTTTTTTTTTAGACAAAAGTGGCAAGCCACTATAATATATTAATATAAACTGATTCAAAAAGCTCAACTGGGAAAGAATCAGGAAGAAAACCCAGCATCATCACTTAAATATATACAATGGTTCATACGATATTCACTATCAGTCGGAAATGATATTAGATCATTCATACAAATGGGAGTATAAACTACCTCCCCCAACCCCCTATTTGATTATACATTTAATTTTAAGGGGCATCAAAACATCAAAAATGTCACCATGTCAAAATTTTGAACTTTGCGTTTACACTCTTTAATCTCCCATGGCACTCTCATCGCGACCTCCAAACCGCCCCAATGAGTCGATCGCATCTCTGTTTTCCAACCGCACTCTATCAAATTAATATTGTTTCTTATATTGTCTATCAAATAAATCTCAAATAAAAGAATTATTCATCAAAAATTTTAATACTTACCTAGAAGAAATACATTTTCAAATTTGTAATTCTAAATATCCCAAACACATTTTCAAAATTTTAATTATAAATATTTCAAATTTTGAACATTGCAGAGAGGCCGAAAAAATAGGAAGGGGAAAAGTCGATAAAATAGGAAAATTTGGGCAAGATAAATAGTTTCGCCTCTAACGAAGACCACAAACTCCTTTTTTTTTTATTTAAAATTTTCTATTGTCACTTTTTTTTTTTCTTTTTCTGAGGATTAAACTTTGTTTTTCTTAGCATTTTTTGTTTGTGTTGGGTTTGTACAGTGTACACACTCGTCTATATGTTTTTTGTTTTTTAAAGGTAAGCTATGTCTAGGGGGCAGTACCACTTGTATTGCATAAAATAAAATTACATAAGTTCGTCTATTTGTTTATGTTGCTTTGTGTATTTATTTATTTATTGATTTTTGACTCTGTTTATTTATTTTTATTTGTGAAATTTTCTATTTCTTTTTGGGTTTTTTGGGTTTTTTGGGTAGTAGAGGAAGAGGCGGGTAGGACAGAGGAGTGCCAACAGCTCATGGAGTCAAAATTCTTCTTCCAGTTATTTAATCCTAAAATATACTTATCCAGACTTTGTGCGTTTATTTGTTATTACTAATGTCATCAGAATGTAATACAATGCCAAAAGTATGAATAAAGAAAAACTAGATTATATGTATCTGACTCTTTTGAGTGAGCATATAATTAGGGCAAGGCATGATTAAGCAATTTTATTTTATGAAATAAGGAATTCAAGTATTTAACATTCAAACAATGTCTAAGGCCAACTGGATAGCATTTTGGTCAACATTTTATATTTATTTGTCTAGTTTCTTGGGGTACCCTTTTTGTCAGAATTTATTGAATATCATAGAGATCTAAAAATTTGCCTTGATTTTTAAACTTTTACTGAATTCTAAAAAAATTGATGCTTCATCTTTCTTATTGTTAACCTTAATAAGAATTTTTTTTTACCAATATTATATCGTTTGAAATTATTTCAGTTTTTTGTTAGGATTTGTATTGCCTTTTTAGACTTTTGCAAGGGAAGTTTGTAAGGAAATTGTAATTCTTAACAAAGAAAACAAACTAGGAAATTAAGCTTATCATGTATTTAAACATTCATGAATATTGTTTGACTATTTTTCTTGATTGTATTGTCTTTTCCAAAGGATGTCTCTGGATTGTTTTAAGTCTTATCAGTGGTCTTTAAGCATATTGTTAAATAACAAATACATTTAATCTATATTTTATGATTTGATTAAAATATTGGAAAAATTTATTTAAGAGATTTCTTAATATGTGAAGTGGCACTGATTTACAGTTGGCCTCGGGCTTTTGTTAGGGCTATATCATCCAAAAAAGATAAGAAATTAGCGGTTGCTTTCAGCTGTTTGAATTCTATTTTCAGTTAATGTGAATCTGTCTAATTCTCCATCCTTTCCTTTGGCCCACCACTTTCTAGACATACATTTCTTAGGTGTGACACACCTCTCCGTCCATGTTCAATATCTCAAAATCGTGTTGAAAATAAGATAAAATTTCTGTAATTTCAACTAACGAATCCCATGAATTTCCCAGATCTTAAATTTTATGCAACATTTTTGAAGCACTAATTGATTAAAGTGTTTGACCCCAATTTGGTTTCTTTTACTCTTGATTGGTTCCTGGAAGTAAGAAAATTCCTCATTCATGGAAAAGAGTGTGCTAGTTCTAATATTTTGGCATTTCCTTCTCTTCATGTGGTTGTTCCTCATGAAGGCTCTTCATTGTTTATTTATCTTAATGGTACGAGTGCTTTTGTTGATATTTCTTCTCAAGATGATACATTGAGCTTCATTTCTTTAGATGTGTTGGGAGATGGCTTCTTCTCTCCCTCCATGAGTGATACATCCATAGATGTTGCATCTTCTTCACATAGATATTTTGATCATATTTTACTAGTGCTTGTACTTTAGTTTCATGGTCTCTATATTTTTTGCATCTATGGGGTTAGTGGGTGGTCTTGTGTTCTTTTGTTCCTTCGATTCTCATTTACCTTTTGTGTGGTTGGGATTCATAGACGTTGGTCTATTATTACCCTTGATTTTATGGGTGACTCTTTTTAATATGACTTCTTAATATAATAAAGTTTTAGTAACTTTAGTCACTTTGATTGATTTTTTTTATAAAATTCAAAATAATTTATGTGTATTATTTAATTTAAATATAATTTTATAACTACTTAAGAAGAAATACTTTTAAAAAATATATGCAAAAAATAAAATTATATTTACAAAATCTATATTATATATTTTATTAAATAATAATAAAAATAGTAAAAAGTACATAATGCTGACGATATTCAGCTCAGTTGATTAGCACTATTCACATGGCCTCCCAACTGTGAGCGCAAAAGAATAATGAATTCACAACTTGGGAAAGTACAGAGTGGGATTTCCAAATCCTTTCGCTATTAATAGTCATTAAGGATACATTCATGGCTTACATTTTTAGATTGTTTCACATTTCTTCAGTAAGGTTAAAGAATGGCGAAGAATGTAGATGTTGTTGTTTCGTGCGACTCTTGTCACAAGCAACACAAGGGGATCTTGTCAAAGAATTATCACGTATGGATACCGCCAAGTGCTGAGGAAATTGTACTTTCGATTCTAGTGGTGGACTCGACTCTTGATACCATGTTTATCATCCATTCTCCCATAGTTAGGCGGGCTATCAAACAAGTTATTAGGGAAGAACATTTGGGCACCGCTGTAATACAATTCTTTTATCCTTCGAATTGAGTGTCCATTTTCCTTTCCAATGCCATGGACATCATGTAGTCTCCACTCCTCCTTCAGTCTCTGGCAACAAAGGTAATTCGGCCAATGTTTATTGCAAATAACAAACTTAATGTGGCTATGCAATATTATGATCTTTGGTGTGGAATGGCATTAGTGGGAGGACTATTTTCGCATACCCAATTGCTTCAAAAGAATGAAATATTGGTGAATTTTGAGGCAATGAAAAAATCAGTAGACAAGCGGAGCTCATCACACATGAAAAATGTGCTTCAAGTTACTACACAGGCACTTGGATATCAGCTGGAGGAAAGAGTGAGAAAAATGGGATTTGCATTATTGGACTTGCTTAGGTTTTCAAATAGCCCTCAAACTCAAGGACTGGAAAAGGCACCTTTGTAGTTGGGGCCAAATGATATGGTGACTGAGTGGAGTGGTTGGCTGCCCCCGAGCTCATCTCAGTTGAAATCTGTCGAATGTGCGGGTTTAGGTAGACAAGAGGCCGAGTGACCATGCTGCTTCTTAGGCATCCCCGAGACCAGAATGATATTGTTGTGGTGCGACATGAAAATATAACAGCGGTCGACACAATGGTGCGTAGTGGGTTTCGAGGTGAGGACATAATGGAAGAGTGAAAAGTGGACTGATTTGAACTCATTTTCAATTTTTGATATTTTGATATTTTGATGCCCCTTTAAATTAATGTTTTTTAATTAGGGGTTTGGGGGAGGTAGTTTATACTCCTTATTGTATGATTGATGTGATATCAATCTCGGTCGATAGTGAATATTTTTGAACTATTGTATATATTAAAGCGATGATGTTGGGTTTTCTTCCTGATTCTTTCCCAGCTAAGCTTTTTGAATCAGTTTTTATTAATATATTATAGTGGCTCGCCCACTTTTGCTTAAAAAAATAAAAAAATAAAAATAGTAAATAAAGTGCTTGCACTACTATGAAGGCCAAATGGAAATTTGAGGTCACTCTTGCTAAATTCATTCAACAGTTGAAGTAGTTTGGATAGTGGAAGAACAATACAACGCAATCAAAGGGAGTAAAGGACCAGGGATACAGACCCCATGAGATCATTGGGTACAATGTAGTCTCCCCAGATTTGAATGATGTTGAATCAGACCAAGAGACACAATCTGAAAAGTCAGATATAGTTACTTTTAGTAGATATTTTTTGATATACGGATATTGTTAGTTGTAATAGATGTTAAGTCAAACTGATCACAGTATCACTGCCGATCTCTCGGGGTAATTGGTATTTCTTTTTACTCTCACTGTTCTGATGTAAAATTTTCATTATTTTTGTATATGCAATATATAAAAAAACAAATTCTAATAAAATTTTGTGTACTAATTTCCAAAATATTTTTTTTATATATTTAAACAATAATAGTTTAAAAAATATTTATATAAATTTAAATTAATTAATAAAAAAGTTTATATTGCCTATCTAATAAATCTTGCATAAAAGAATTATTCATGAAATTTTTTAATACCTACTTAGAAGAAACTCATTTTTCAAATTTCAAATATCCCAAACACATTTTCAAATTTCAAATTTAGAATGTTGCAAAAAAAAGGAAAACCCGATAAAATAGGAAAATGTAGAAAATGGGAAAAGTCGATAAAATAGGAAAAGCTGAAAAATAGGAAAAATAGGAAGGATTGTAGTTTGGCTAATGTGATCATATTTTTGTTATCTTACTTCCCTCCAAGTTTCAAATATTTAAACATACCACTTTAGTAAGATCCTACTTGCTATATCTCAAGACTTGCCAAGTAGTTATTCATGGCACTAGATTTCTCAAGTTCCATATGTTTGTGCTAGTTTCTTTGAACATGGTTGTTTGTATAGATGGTTATGGAATATTCATAAATTCCATATGATCTTCCTTTTTAGTTCACATGATGTTCTTGGACAATTCTAACTGTCTTTGCTGTTTGAATTGGATGTTAGAGAGGAAAAGTGGTTGCCTAGTTGACCTGAAGACTAGCTTGGAGAAGTGTGTTAAAACTCTTTTAGATTTTTCTTATCCCTTGGATTGGTCCACTTGCACTTTTTATAATTTTTTTTTTTATATTTAAAAATTAATAATTAAAAAAATATTAATATAATTTTAAATTAATTAGTAAATCTTTTAATATTGTCTATCAAAATAATCTCGCATAAAAGAATTATTCATGTAAAATTTTAATAGTTATCTAGAAGAAAAACATTTTCAAATTTCAAATTCTAAATATCCCAAACACATTTTCAAATTTGAAACCCTAAATATCCTATACACATTTCAAATTTTTAATGTTGCAGAAAAACCAAAAAAATAGGAAGGGAGCAGGGAAAAGCCGATAAAATAGGAAATTTTGGGCAAGATAAATAGTTTTGCCTCTAATGAAAACCACAAATTACTTCTTTTTTGATTAAATTTTTTCTACTGTCAGTTTTTTTTTTTTTTTTGAGGATTAAACTTTGTTTTCTTAACATTTTTCATTTGTGTAGGCTTTGTACATGCTAGAATAACTGAGAAGGGGGGGGTGAATCAGTGCCTCAAAAATTAATCCAATATCAACCCAAAAAATTTATACCACAATTATAAACCTCTAGTTATCTTCAATCCTACAAGATGTATGCCCTTAAATAATCTTATCAAACATCTACTGCTCAGATTCCACTGTTAAACCTTATTCTAAAGCTTTACTAAATAGCAGTCTAGCCTTTAACGAAATATAGTAAATAACTTAGTGTTTACCGATCAATCCTATTTTAGTAATGTGTAAAGAAAAACATTAAAGTAATGAACCATAAACACATTTGACACATGGATTTTTAACGTGGAAACCCTGTTAAGGGAAAAACCACTTGGGACCAGTAACCCAAAATTTTCACTCTTTTGAAGTGAGCTTGGTGAAGATCCAACCCTGTCAAAGGTTACAAACACACTGTTAAGTGTGACCTTGTTAGAGGATTTAAATATGATAGTTTGTCACAGGATTTCTGGCATTTCACTATGCTATCTTCATGAGAAACATTTTGATACTCCTTGAGATGTATCTCAATATATAAAGGATGATTAAATCCTACTCCGTTAAGAGACTTTATGATCCAATGGTTAAACTAAAATAGTATATGATCTGTTAATATATACAACTTAAAATTGCAAATGTTCAGATCTATTGTAATCTCACAATACCTTTCTGATCAATGTTTCTTTTCTATTCCTTTGCTCCAATTCATTCTGCTCGGTGATGCTGTTGATTCTTTGTTGCTCGGTGTCCACATAAATCTTTAACTCTATTCTTCAACTTGTTTGACCAGGAGTGTATGAATTCTTCTTCACCAGTATTCTCTTCAACATCCTCTTCTCTATTCACCCTCCAATTCATAATGAATTAGCTTGTCTCTCTTATAGACATAATTTCACCATTTCTAAGTCCTTGAATTTTTTGATCTTGGCGTGATCTGCAATTCTCGCCTTTCTTGCTTTAAAGTTTTCTTTAGTTTTATCCCGTAGATTTCTCCTTGACAACTAGAATAAAACTATCTTTAAAACTCTAGCTTATCTATAGATTTTAACTTGTCGATGAAAACAATGTGATCAACCAGTTAACTACATATTTATCTCTTGCCAGCTAAGACTTTTGTCATTTCTAAACTTCAATTCTTATTGGTGTTTAACTCCTTGTTTTCTTGATCTTGATGTCAACTTTCCTTGGGCATCTCTGTCCGTCGGGGTTTTTTGTCCATCGAGCAACACTGTAACTTTTAGTTCTACTCGGGTATCACTTAGGTTCTTCTCGGTAATGCTTGCTCAAGAAACTTGCTCGGGTATCATTGTGACTCTTCTCTTGGGGTTCTCTATCTGTCAGGGTGCACTGTCCATCGGTGTTTGTTGTCACTTGGTGTATACTAAACTTTTATGCATTACTGATAGCATAACCTTTATCTCTTTGGTTCTTTTAAGTCTTTGACACTATGTATATATAACCAATCAGATTATATCAAGTTGACATCAATGGAAATACAATACACTAACTTATTTAATGTCTTGCATTAACTTTATGCATCTAAATGATCATCAACTTAGCATCTTCAAACATTCAATCAGTTATAGTTTGTCAATCTCTCCCTTTGTCATTGATGGCAACACACTACAATACTACTAATGCAATATGAAATATATCAGATGTGGTTCATCAATTTACCAAACTTATTTTTCTATAACCAATACAAATTTCTGGCTCTCGATAAGCTCTTCTAGCTTAGATTTTTTCTTGCAAAGTACTTTCTTCATTCTTTATTCCCTTCACTGGATAGATGTAGCAACTTCTGATTTTGTCTCTCCATTTGTTGTAGAATCTCTCTTTTGATGTTTCTCTCCCTTTGACTGTTCCTCTTCTTGATAATTCATATCTCTTTTTCCTTTGACAACAATAGATATATTGTCTCCCTTTGACTCATCTCTCCCTTAGGATACTTTCTCCCTTTGGATGATCATGATGGATATTTCATATGGATATATAATCTCTCAAGTCATCTCTCCTTTTGACAGCAATGCCAAACTGTATCCTTCTTCCTTTTTATAATATACTCCTTGAATTTCCCTATCCATCAGCAATACAATGACTCTGGTTTTCGGTGCAGATAAGTACCTTGATGTGTACTGATGTATCTTTGTAGTCCATCTCTTTTTTCTTACATCAACATGAATGATCCTCTGATTATGTGTAGGCTGATGTAGCCTCCTACTTAGCTTAGTGACCAATAGACAAGGGTCGAATCCCTAGTCTCTTTCTTAGGTACTCAAATGTGTCTTTAGGCAATGGCTTTGTGAATATGTCTGCTAATTGTTCCTTAGATTGAAAATATTCTAGTATCACTTCTTTCTCTTGCACTTGTTCCCTTAAGTAATGATACTTGATAGCAATATGTTTAGTCTTAGCATGCATGACTGGATTCTTTGAAATATTTATTGCACTAGTATTATCACAATAGATGATCAATAGTTCTATAATTTTCATATTTACACCTTCTAGTAATTGTTTGACCCATGCAATGTTAGAGCAATTTGCAATAGCAGCCACATATTCTGATTCTGCAATAGATTATGAGATGCATCCTTGCTTCTTACTTATCCATGTGACGAGTCTGTCACCCATGAAGAATTCTCCTCTTGTTGTGCTCTTTCTTTCATATAAGTTTTTAGCCCAATCAACATCTGTATAGACTTGAAGCTCAAATTTGCCTTCTCTTTTATACCATAACCCATAGTCCTCGGTATTATTTAGATATCTCACAATTCTTTTGACTGTAGTCATGTGTAATTGCTTGGGATTAGTAGAGACTATTGCAACTAGTCCAACTGCATGTGCTATATCTAGTCTAGTATGAACAACATACATGAGTTTTCCATTCATAGATCTATATAGGGTCTGATTTACCTAAGTTGACTTGTCTTCCTTTGTCAGCTTGCATCCGGTTGCCATAGGTCTTCCAACTAGTTTGGAATCTTCCATCTTGAATATCTTCAGCACTTCCTTGATGTATTTGGATTGTGTGATATTGATGTTACAATCCAAACACATTGATATAGATGAAATTAACATTGATTATTGTTTTTACAGAATCTTCTTTTAGATATAGATTATTGTTTTCACTTGTTCTTACAAATCCAATACTTATGAGATAGGAGTGAATTCTTTCATACCATGCTCTAGGTGCTTGTTTCAATCCATACAAGGATTTGTGTAGTCTACAAACCATTTTTCTCTTGTTAGGATCAACAAACCCTTTAGGTTGTTCAATGTATACCTCTTCTTCTAGTATTTCATTTAGGAATGCAGATTTGACATCCATTTGGTATACCTTGAATCCTTTGAATGAAACATAAGCAAGTAGAATTTTGACTCCTTCCAGTCTAGCAATGGGTGCAAAGGTTTCTCCATAGTCAATACCTTCTTCTTGTGCACACCCCTTACATACTAATCTTTCTTTGTTCCTTGTGACTTCTCCATTCTCATTCAACTTGTTTTTGAATATCCATTTGGTACCAATGACATTCTTGTCATCTGGTCTAGGTACTAATGTCCATGTTATGTTCTTCTCAATCTATTCTATTTCTTCATTCATAGCACTGACCCATTCTTCATTTTCAAGTGTAGCATTAACAGATCTAGGCTCAAAATCACAAATTAAACATCTAGTGTTCAATGACTTACTTCTTGTTCTCATTTCAACCTTCTTGTCTCCTATGATATGATTCTTTGGATGGTGTCTTCTGAAATACTTGGAAAGTATCGGTTCAACTCTGTGTTCATCATTTTGATCATCATCTTGACCTTCATTTTGATCTTCATCGCTCGGAGCAACTTCTTGAGCAGTTTCCTAATTTTTGGTGTTTGTAGCTTGATGCTCAGGTGCATTGTTCTGTTGCTTGGGAGCGATCCACTATTTCTCAAGAAGAGTGTCAGGTTCTTCACTATAAACAAACCTATTGTAGTCTTCTGGTTCCTTTCTGCTTTCCTTATCATTTTTTTCTGCAAATTCATCTACTCTGACATTTTAAATTTCAATTATTTTGTTAGTGGATTTGTTAAGACATTTATAATCCTTGCTTTTGGTAGAGTACCTTAAAAATATTCCTTCTTCACCTTTGGATTCAAGCTTTCCATTTCTATCATATTTCAAAATATAACATTGACTTCCAAAAATTCTAAAGTAACTTACATTGGGTGCATATCCATACCATAGCTCATAGGGTTTCTTATTTGTGTCTTTCTTTAATTGAACTTTGTTCAATGTGTAGATGATAGTATTGATAGCTTCTCTCCAGAATGTTTGAGTTATGCCTTTCTCAATCATCAGTGTTCTGGCACAATCAACAATGGATCTATTCCTTCTTTCAGCAATCCCATTTTGTTGTGGTGTTCTTGGTGTAGAAACCTATCTTTGAATTCCATGCTCATTACAAAATTTAGTGAATTCATCAAAAACAAATTCTCCTCTTCTATCTGATCTTAAGCATTTCATTTCCTTACCACTTTGTTTTTCAACAATATCTTTATACCATTTAAATATCTTGAATGCTTATGATTTCTCTTTTAAGAACATAACTGTCATCATTCTAGAATAATCATCAAAAAAGAGAATGAAGTATCTATCACCATAGTAACTCTTTGTTCTCATTGTTCCACATAGCTCAGTATGGACTAATTCTAGAATGGCATTAGATGTGTAGGTTTTTCTCTTGAAATTAGACTTTTTCATTTTACATTTTTGACAATTTTTACACATGACATGGTCGGGTTTTAACATGCTCGGTAAGCCTCTTACTTTCCTTTTATTGCTTATCCTAATCATGTTTTCAAAATTCACATGACATAACCTTTTATGCCACAACCATATGTCTTTGTTTCTAGCCATTAAACAAGTGGTGTTTATATCATCAAGATAGAATAGGTTACCTTTTGTCTGTTCACTAGTTCCGATCAACCTTCCTGATTCATTAAAGGTATTTGCCTTTTTTTTCTCAAATGCAACTCGGTGACCTGTGTTATTCAGATGTGAAACACTCAATAGGTTATAGTTAAGTCCTTTTACCCAGTATGCATTTTCACATCCGATTAGATTATTCAACATTATGGTTCCTTTACCTTCAACCAGACAAGGTGAGTCATTACACATTCTTACTGATCCACCATTATAATACTCAAAATTTTCAAACTCTTCCTTATCTCCAGTCATGTGGTGAGTACAACCACTATCAATAATCTAGACATCATTTTTACTAACCTTAGATATGAGTGTAGTCTCAAAATACCTTTCCTCTTCGTCTGAATCATCCTTCATAGAAACAAATACCACCTCAATATCTTCATCAGATTTGGTGTCAGTATTCTCAACTTTTTTCTCAGCCAAGTAACATTTTTTCTTCCCTTTGTCCTTGTAGTCTCGATTATCTCTTCTGTCAGATTGTCAGTTGCTTCGGTAGTCTCAGTCATCACTTCTGTCAAACTTATTTTCATAAGATCTATCATTATTTCTTTCATCTTTTCTTTTGTTAGGATATCTAGCAGAAAAGTGTCCAATCTCTTTGCAATTAAAACATACCAATGGTAATTTACCTTTGTATCTACCTTTTCCTCTCTACAATCTTCTAGCGATTAGTGCTTCAATCTCATCAAGTTCTTGGTCATCACCATCACTTTGACTATCATTTCTCATAGTGTATTTATGACTTGACTTACTTATTTTAAAAGGAATTGAATGCAGACTCAATAGATGGTAAGACACTATTATCAAAGTTATTCATCTCAAATTTTAATAAGTCTACCAACCAAACTATCTAGAGTGACATTGTTATTTTCTACTGCTCTCATTTCTTGTATAGCAGATACTCTAATAGCATAAATATGCAGTAAGGTTCTTAGGATTTTACTTACCACTATTTATTCTTCAAGTATACCTCCAACTCCTTGGATATAATTGGCTATCTCTTTGATTCTGCAGCTATACTAAGTGATGTTTTCTCCTTCTTTCATTCTTAGGTCATCAAATTTACCTCTTAGGCTTTCTGCCTTAGCTCTTAGTACATTTGTATCTCCTCCATGTACTAGCTTCAATTTGTCCCACATTTTCTTTGCAGTAGTGCATGTTTTGACATCTTCAAATTTGGCATCGGAGAGTGAGGAAGCAAGTTCTATCATCATAGAATTGTGCTCATGATTTTCTCTCAATTGATCAAGTGTGTGAGGTCCTATAGGAAACACATATTTAGTATCCAAGTATTGAGTAACATCATTTCCAATACTTGATAGGTGGAGTCTTATCCTTCTTTGCCATGATGCAAAGTTGTCCTTGTTCAGCTTAGGCACATCCCTTTTTCTCATCTTGTGATCTTTAGCTTAGGTCTTGAAACCTTCATTTATAAGCACACAGGCTCTGATACCAATTGTTAGAATAACTGAGGGGGGGGGGGGGGTGTGGATCAGTGGCCTCAAAAATTAATCCAATATCAACCTAAAAACTTTATAACACAATCATAAACCTCTAGTTGTCTTCAGTCCTACAAGATGTATGCCCTTTAATAATCTTATCAAATAACTACTACTCGGATTCCACTCTTAAACCTTATTCTAAAGCTTTACAGAATAGCAGTCTATCCTTTACCGAAATACAGTAAATAACTTAGTGTTTACTGATCAATCCTATTTTAGTAGTGTAAAGAAAAACATTAAAGTAATGAACCATAAACACATTTGACACATGGATTTTTAACGTGGATACCCTATTAAGGGAAAAACCACTTGGGACTGGTAACCCAAAATTTTCACTCTTTTGAAGTGAGCTCAGTGAAGAGCCAACCCTGTTAAAGGTTACAAATGCACTGTTAAGTGTTACCTTGTTAGAGGATTTAAATATAATAGTTTGTCACTTGATATCTGGCATTTCACTATAATATCTTCATGAGAAACTTTTTGATACTCCTTGGGATGTATCTCAATATGTAAAGGACAATTGAATCCTGCTCGATTAGGAGACTTTCTGATCCAATGGTTAAACTAAAACAATATATGATCTGTTCATATATACAACTTAAAATTGTAGATGTTTAGATCTATTGTAATCTCATAATACCTTTTTTTTATCAATGTTTCTTTTCTTTTCCTTTGCTCCACTTCTTTTTTCTCGGTGATGTTGTTCTTCTCTGTTGCTCAGTGTCCGCGGAAATATTTAGCTCTGTTCTTCAACTTGTTTGATTAGGACTGTATGAATTCTTCTTCACCAGTATTCTCTTCAGCATCCTCTTCTCTATTCACCCAAAAATTCATAATGAATTAGCTTGTCTCTCTTATAGACATAATTTCACCATTTCTAAGTCCTTGACTTTCTTGATCTTGACATGATTCACAATTCTCGCCTTTCTTTCTTTAAAGCTTGCTTTAGTTTTATCCCACAGATTTCTCCTTGACAACTGGAATAAAAATATCTTTAAAACTCTATCTTATCTATTGATTTTAAATTGTTGATGAAAACAACATGATCAACCAGTTAACTCCATATTTAGCTCTTTCCAGCTAAGTCTTTTTTCATTTCTAAACTTCAATTCTTATCCATGTTTAACTCCTTTTTTTCTCATTCTTGACTTCAGTTGTCCTCGGGCATCTCTGTCTGTCGGGGTTGTCTGTTTGTCGGGAAACACTGTAACTTTTAGTTCTGCTTGGGTATCACTTAGGTTCTGCTCGGTAATTCTTTCTTGGGAAAATTTCTTGGGTATCACTGTGACTCTTCTCTCGAGGTTCTCTATCTGTCACGGTGCACTATCCGTCAGTGTTTTTTGTCACTTGGTGTATACTAAAATTTTATGCATTACTGATAGCATAACCTTTATCACTTTGGTTCTTTGAAGTCTTTGACACTATGTATGTATAACCAATCAGATTATATCAATTTGACATCAATGACAATACAATACATTAACTGATATAATGTCTTACATTAACTTTCTGCATCTCGGTGATCATAAACTTAACATCTTCAAACATTCAATCAGTTATAGTTCATCAGTACAGTGTGCACACTGGTCTATTTTTTTCGTTCATCTGTGTTTTTTTATTTATTGATTTTTTAGTCTATTTTTTAATTTTGATCTCTGATATTTTCTATTTCTTTTTGGGTTTTTGGGTAGCAGAGGAAGAGGAAAGGAGGACAGAGGACTGGCAATAGCTGATGGAGTCAAAATTATTCTTCTAGTTATTTACTCCTAAAATGTACTTATCCAGACTCTGTGCATTTATTTATTATTATTAATGTCATCAGACTGTAATACAATCCAAAAAATATGATTAGGGAAAAACTATATTCTATGTATCTGACTCTTTGTAGTGTGCATATAATTAGGGCAAGGCATGATTATGCAATTGTAATTTAGGAATAACGAATTCAAGTATTTAACATTCAAACAATGTCAAAGGGAAATTGAATAACATTTTTCTCAACATTTTATATTTATTTGTTTAGTTTCTCGGGGTACCCTTTTTGTTTGAATTTATTGAAAATAAAAGATATCTGAAAATTTTCCTAGATTTTCAAACTTTTACTGCATTCTAAAAAAAATGATGCTTCATCTTTATTATTGGTATACTTACAAAGAATTTTGTTTTACCTATATTGTATCAGTTGAAATGATTTTGGTTTTTTGTTAGGTTTTGCATTGTATTTTTAAACTTCTGCAAGTGAAGTTTGTAAGGAAATTGTAATACTCAACAAAGTGAACAAACTAGGAAACTAAGCTTATCATGTATTTAAACATTCACAAATATTGTTTAACTATTTTTCTTGAATGTACTGTCTTTTCCAAAGGATGCATGTGGACTGCTTTCAATCTTTGTGAGTGCTCTACAAGCATACTATTAAATAACATATACATTAAATCTGTATTTTATGACTTCATTCAAAGATTGGAAAAAAAATATTTAAGATATTTCTTAATATGTTAAGTGGCACCAATTTATAGTTGGCCTCAGGATTTTGTTAGGTCTATATCATCCAAAAAACATAAGAAACTATTTGAAGTCTATTTTTAGTTAATGTGGATCTGTCTAATTCTTTGTCCCTTCCTTTGGCCCACCACTTTCTAGACATGCATTTCTTAGGTGTGTCGTACCTCTTTGTCCGAAATCAAAATTTCAAAATCATAATTTTCGTAATTTTAACTAATGAATCCCATCAATTTCCCAGATCTTTAATTTCATATAATATTTTTGAAACACTAATTGATTGAAGTGTTTGACCCCAATTTGACTTATGTTACTCTTGATTGGTTCCTGGCAATAAGAACACTCGTTATTCATGGAAAAGAGTGTGATTGTTCTAATATTTTGGCAGTTCCTTCTCTTCATATGGTTCTTCCTCATGAAGGCTCTTCATTGTTTATTTCTCTTGATGATACGAGTGATCCTGTTGATATTTCTTCTTCTCATGATGATACATTAAGCTTCATTTCTTTAGATGTGTTGGGAGATAACTTCTCTCCCTCCATGATTGATACAACCATAGATGTTGCATCTTCTTCAGAGAGATATTTTGATAAATTTTTACTAGTTCTTGTACTTTAGTTTCATGGTCTCTATCTTGTTTGCATCTTTGGGGTTGGTGGGTGGTCTTATGCTCTTATGTTCCTTTGATTCTCATTTACCTTTCTTATGGTTGGGATTCATAGATGCTGGTCTATTATCACCCTTGATTTTATGGGCGACTCTTTGTATTATGACTTTCTCTTAATATAATAGATTTTTAGTAACTTTAGTCACTTTGATTGAATTTTTTTTTATAAACTTCAAAATACTTGATATGCATATTATTTAATTTCAATATCATTTTATAACTACGTAAGACGAAATACTTTTAAAATATATATACAATAAATCAAATAATATTTAAAAAAATCTAAATTATATATTTTATTAAATAATAATAAAAATAAATAAATTTCTACTAAACTTTTATGTACTAATTTTCAATTTTTTTTAATATTTAAACAATAATAATTTAAAAGTAGAAGTAGGGCTTACTCTTTCTGTTGGAATAATGTTTTTTTTCTAAAGAAAGGTTGCTTTGCATGGCTAGCACTAGGAAGAGAATTCTAACTAGTGATAAGCTAGTCAAACTAGGAATTGCACAATCCTTCAAATGTGTGTTATGTGAGGTAGATTTTGAAACAACAAATCATTTTCTTTTAAATTGTAAATTTGCAAGTCAATGTTGGTATTTTGTTCTCAAGAAGCTAAATTTCTCAATGCTATTTCCAAATAATTTGTGGGATTTATTTGGGTCTTGGCTAGTCCTCTTTTCAAATTCACTCTTTTCTTGTTTATGGAAGTGTATACTGACAACAGTGGTATGGGAAATATGGTGGGAAAGGAATAAATGAATTTTTTCGTCAAGAAACTTCCTCAATTGAAAGGGTTTTTGATGACTTAGAAAAATAAATTTCTGGGATAGTTAATTCCAATCTCTCTAACATTAGATACAATCATTATTTTCTCCTTGGGATGGTTCTATTGTAAAAGAATGAAAAATATTTATATGCTTATAGGAACAATTCCCAATTGGAGATCCATTCATACGATTGACAGGTCTCTTGTTAAATGACACCCTCCATTTTAAGACTTTGTCAAAGTAAATTTTGATGGTTCTTCTAGAGGAAACCCAGGTAAATAAAGTATAAAATCGATATTAGAGATTGGCTTAGTAATGTAAAAGCAATTAAGACATCACCCATACCTCTAGGTACAAATAATCTGGCAAAATTCCACGCTCTTCTAGTAGATTTAGTATTGGAAAAACTTGGAGGTTTTACAAGAATTCAGATTGAGGAGGATTCATTAATCATTATTAATGCTTATATTACATGTTCATCTACAAACTGGCAGATTGCATATGTTATTCATCGAGTATAGGATCTAATGGATTCCTTTCAAGAACATAGTGTTTCACACAACCTTTGGGAAGGAAATAGGGTTGGGGACCTATTAGAAAATTTGGGGTGTGATGAACATTTTATCGAGACTTGTAATCTTGAGCATGGATTTAAATCTTTCCCCCAATTGAAAGAATTGGTAGACTCTGAGACAGTGAATCAAACAATGTAATGGGTCGCCCTCTGTATACTTGGAAATTCTACCTGCTAATATAATTTTGTAAATTCACATATTTTAAGGGATGTTTTGATAGCTCACAAGATTGCATATGCTTCCCTTTGATGTTCTCGGTCATCTATTTCAGGATAAGATTGGTCTGGTTTCTTTACACAAACAAGATCCTCTTGGTACAGTTTTGGGAATTGGGTTGAATAATTGTGAATGATTATGAGCATGACAAATATTTTTTTTTTCTAATGTGAAGGCTTGTCTAGTTTTTACAGTAGTAATTATTGCATTTATTTAAGGGTCACTTTGATGACATATTTGAGATGGATATGTACCTTTACACACTTCAAAATTCTCTTCGTAGTCGATTCACATTGCCGCTTGTATATTTAAAAAGTTGGCCTTATTTATCATTAGAGTGGGCTCATCTTAATACAGTTGTAATTAGTGTATATGATATTAAATGACAACCTTCATATACCATAAGATATATTTATTTCTTTTGTAGGGTGTCTTTTTAATTTGCAGACTGCTGATTTTGGGGTTGGAAGTTTAATGGAGGTTCATACTAATGTTTGTCCAGCATGCGACAATTGTAGGCATTTTCATTGGGAATATTTGTCATGGAATTGCATAATCCACTTGAATGTTGAAGACTCAGAGGCCGCCTTCTCTGCACATTTCGATGATCATTCTCTGGATCAAATCTTCAAGTTGCAATCCATTCATATCCGTCGAGCAGTAAGAAATTTCATTGAAGATGAAATTATCTATCCCTAGGTGAAATGATGCCTCTTTCCTTCTCAATTACTGTATTTGTTTTTATCCAATGCCATGGACCCTCTGCAATCTATTTCTCTACTTGAAATCATTTTCCAAAAAGTTTTTAATTCTGATTTTGTCAGGATAGAAAATTTTAACGGGATTTTCAACAGTATAATCAATGGGATGGGTCTGCGTTTGTTGGAGGATTATTTCCTAGGCATATTATTTTATCAAGTCATGCACATATGTTAACTTATGACAATATTAAGCGTTCATTGGACAAACATATTTTTTAGCATGTAAGACATGCCCTTGAGAATCATAGAAGGGTTTTGGGTGGTGTCACTGTTCAATGAATTCAATAAAAGGTAGATGCCCTCTTGGACATTCTTGAGATTGAGAGTGTGGCACCTAGGGTTTTAGGCTCACATGAAGAAAATATTACGAGTGTGCAGGGTGAGTCTTATGGTGTCGTACCTGACCTTAATGTTCAACCATCGACAAATCTTCTATATCCTTCTGGATTTGTCGAGGATGTGGCAACCTAATGACTAGTTGAGAATGGATGGGGTGATGTCTCCGTGCAGGGGGGTATATTTCCTTTAGATATTGATCCTACTAATATGGAAGAGTGAGATGATTTATTTGGTTTTCTGGTTACATTCAGTTTTGAATTTTTTGCCTTTACAAGGTTTTGATGGGTGATGCAGGGTTTGCCAGTTATTGACTGTACTCTGCTCCTCTATTTTGTCACTATGAACACTTGCACTTTACAACTTTGCATCAAATTCTCCCAAGGCATCCATAGTTTGTTATCTACAGAATTTAGCCTCGGGTATTTTTTGATGATAGTTTTGATCGTAGTACAACTTGTATATGAAAATTGCTTATGAATTTAGCAATGCTAAATCTTTCTTCCCATTTGTAATTTTGAGCCCCTCCAGCTATATGTTTGGATTTGATTCTCATTGTATCTAACTTGTAATTATAGGCTACTGGGTTAGTTGATTAGGTCCAGGTAACAGGTGGGTATTTATTCCCATATCATTTGTATTTGGGCAAGGATTCTAGGTTTTATTCCTAGTTCTTTACTAGCTGATCCCTTGAACAAGTAAATGCATATTAATATAATATTAGTGCTTCAACCACTTTTGATTAATAATAATAATAATAATAATAATTTATAAATATCAATAAAATTTAAATTAATTAATAAAAAAATTTATATTGCCTATCAAAAGAATCTCGCATAAAATAATTATACATGAAAAATTCTAATAGTTACTTAAAAGAAACTCATTTTCAAATTTCAAATATCCCAAACACATTTTCAAATTTCAAATTTTGAACGTTGCAAAAAATAGGAAAAACCGATAAAATAGGAAAGGCAGAAAAAAAGGAAAACCCGATAAAATAGGAAAAGCCACAAAATAAGAAAAATAGGAAGGATTGAGTTTAGGGAATGTGCTCAATTTTTTTTGTATCTTACTTCCATCCAAGTTTCAGATATTGAAGCATACCACTTGAGTAAGATCCTAGTTGCTATATCTCAACACTTGGCAAGTAGATATTCACAGCACTAGATTTCTCAAGTCCCATATGTTTGTGCTAGTTTCTTTCAACATGGTTGTTTGTATGGATGGTTCTAGAATATTGATAAATTCTATATGATGTTCCTTTGTAGTTCACATGATGTTCTTGGACTATTCTAGTAGTCTTTGGTGATTGAATTGGATGTTAGAGAGGATAAGTGGATGCCTAGTTGACCTGAACACTAGCTTGGAGAAGCGTGTTAAGAATATTTTAGGTTTTGTTTATCCCGTGGATAGGTCCTCTTACACTTTTTAAAATATTTTATATTTTTAAACAATAATAATTAAAAAAAATCTTAATATAACTTTAAATTAATTAATAATTTTTTTATATTGTTTATCAAATCAATCTCACATAAAAGAGTTATTCATGAAAATTTTTAATATTTACCTAGAAGAAACACATTTTCAAATTTGAAATTATAAATATCCCAAACACATTTTCAAATTTGAAACCCTAAATATCCTGTACACATTTCAAATTTTGAATAGCTTGTGGCTGTGAATTATACTTGGTACTAACCAAATCCACTCGGTCTTGAATACCTTTAGGAACAATAGAGCATTTGTGAGCCCTTTCACCTCTATGTTCTTATTCTCATATTTAATAGATCCATCATCATTACATAGCTTCTTGAAAGCTTGTTCAACTTCCAAGTAGCCAATTTCTGCAATCTTGCAGTGAATGTATGCTCGCACGTCTTTGACGAGCAAAACCCTAGCTGGTATTCGCGAGAATGCTCCATCATTGTCGGGTTGTAATGCAACCTCTAGGAATATTTTGTAATGGGGTTCCACACATATAGAATTATTGATAAGTTTGACCTTATCCATCTTGATCCTCTTCAGTTTAGTGGTTCTTGAATTCATGTCAATTGTTTCAGACATTTTAGGGCTTTTCGTAAAAGATGAACAGAGTTCTCAGTTATTCTTAGTACTTACTTCAACCTTTGTTGTTGCAACTGATTTGCTTGGAGTGCTTTGTAATAGGTTGGATTCACTCTGTAATGTTTTCTCTTCTCGCTCTATTTTTGCTATGGTCGTTCACTCAAGTTGTAGGTGAGAAATGAAACCCTTTCATCACCTTTTTATAGAATTTTTCGCTAAATCAATTCAATAATGCTCAACCACTCCTCGGTGTGTGAAGAAAAAGTCATCGAGTTAAACACTAACTTATCTTTTCGGTGACAACGCGATGCTTTGGGGAAGTTGTCTAAATTCTTACTTTTACCGATGGGTTTCGATGTTTTGGCGAAGATGATTATTTCAACTTTCTTTATTATCGCCGATTCTCGGTTTACACTAGCAACTTTAGCTTTTACATGTTAACCGATGATTTTTGATAAGTGCAGAAAATTCAGCTTTGAGTGTATACTGATAGATTTTGGTATGTATTACCCGAAGGAATAGTTTTCCAGATTTTTAACAAGTAATACCATGATGCATATTTTCTTATGCTAATTTGGAATTTCATCAACATATTATGGAACTGATGTAAAATACAACTTAGTGTAATGTAGTTCCATACTTACTTGTTTTTCTTAGGTGGGGGTGGTGATGTCACAAGATCCATTGGATAAGGTGTCACCAATTGCATTGCTTGGTCCAGCTTCATCAGTGTTACTAGCTTTCCTCCACATTTTTTTCTCATCTTCCAGATGTCTTCAATGGTATTTCCATTGGGAAATGTGCTGGTCTCTATCATTTTGTCTCTACAGTCTTTCTTGAGATGACCAACTTTATGACAGTGTAAGCATGCCATTCTGGGGTTATTCTAGCCTCTAGAATTTCTTGTCCACTGTCTCATATAGTATGCATAAATGTGACCAAAACTTCCACATGTTGTACAATTTTTCCATGTATTGTAATCCCATACATACTGGTTACCGACTCTTTTTAGTTGATAGAAAGTTTCTTGACCTTTAGGTTTCCTTTTCTTTTTCCACCATTCAAGAGTTGTGTGCCCATTCATTTTGCAAGTAGGATAATATTTGTCCATGTAGGTTTCCTTCTTTGGTTGTTTCATCTCAGACTTACATTCATATGCTTTATGTCCTTTCTTGTTACATTTATAACAAAATCCTATGAATGAAGATGTGGATTTAGGAATACCTTTCATTTTGCTCCTAGATACATTTGATGTGTGGCCTTTCTTTCCATAGTGATTGCATGTCAGCTTCCTTGGTCTTCGATTCGCATAGACATTCTTTGGATCAGCTTGATTGGGTGATTCTCCATTCTCGGTATAGCCTAGACCGGTGTTGTTGTTGATTCTTCATTGTCGATGAAAATAATATCCATTCTTTTATTTCTTTCTTTAGCTTTCTTGATAATTTAATTATGTTGCTGCTGAATTCTAAGTTCTTGTTTCAGCTTTTCATTTTCTTCCCTTAGCTAACCGATAGCTTCTATTCTTTCAATGAGTTCAACATTCATTCTGTTTGCCTCTTGACTCATAAGAATAATCTGATTTGTAATCTCATGGTGATGTTCTGTAAGTCTTTGTATTTCTGATTCTTTCTTTTGTAGCTTTTCAGTAATCTTCCTTCTATCCTGATTCTTTCTATTTCTTTTTGGGTTTTTGGGATTTTTGGGTAGCAGAGGAAGAGGGAGGGTGGACAGAGGAGTGACAATAGCTAATGAAGTCTTCCAGGTATTTAATCCTAAAATGTACTTATCCAGACTCTGTGCATTTATTTCTTATTATTAATATCATCAGAATGTAATACAATCCCAAAAATATGATTAGGGAAAAACTATATTCTATGTCTCCGACTCTTTTGAGTGTGCATATAACAAGCGCAAGGCATGATTATGCAATTTTAATTTGTGAAATAATGAATTGAAGCATTTAACATTCAAATAATGTCTAAGTCCAACTGAATAGTATTTTTCTCAGCATTTTATTTTTATTTGTCTGGTTTCTTGGGGTAGCCTTATTGTCTAAATTTATTGAAAATCATAGAGATCTGAAAATTTGCCTGGATTTTCAAACTTTTACTGCAGTCTAAAATTTTTGATGCTTCAACTTTCTTATTGGTAAACTTAATAAGAATTTTCTTTTACCTATATTGTATCATTTGAAATTGTTGGAATGATGGGAAGTGTATACTGAGAGGGGAGGGTTGAATTAGTACCTCTAAAACTTTCTTATCTTTTATCAATTAGCCTTTATGTAATCAATTGTATATCCAACCATCTTTAATATACTATCTTTGTGTAAGACATATCAATTCTTTAACTTAACAAACATGTGATCATTCATGAAAGTAATTGACACATAACACAAGATATGATAAAGCAGAAAATTCTTGTTAGGAAGTAAAATCTGTGGTGGGGATGACACCCACAAATTCTTTACTATCTGTAGATTGGAAGGGGCCAGTTAAGGCTTACAATTTGATCACTTCTGATGATCTACCCTGTTAGGAGTATCTTTGGAGACCTGTTAAATTCTAATCTGTTAAGAGATTTAGCAACATTGTTTAGTGTGCACTTGATTAAGAGATTTACAATAGGATTGTTAAATCCACCTTCCTTGAAAGGATTTTTACACTTTGCTTCACTTTTTAGAATGTAAGAAAATTACACTTTGACCTAAGTGTATGCAATCTCCTATTGCTCATTATAGATCCATTCAAGATTACATGTATAAGTGTATCACCTAATGTGATTGAATAATACCTCTATTGCTCGGTAGCCTCTGTTCTCGGTTCTTGATAACCAAATTCACCTTTTTTGTTCTGGTTCTTGAAACTGTCAGTCTAATCCATAGATGAGTTTGTAGGCTACATGCATCCTCTCATCCATGATAATGAATGATTAAAACATCTATTTATAAGATAGATTGACCTAATTAAGTATCACGTAAAATAATATTAACTCTATGATCATAAGTTTACAACTTGACCTTGATCTTTTAGTCTATGTGTTTTAAATCTGTTAGACTAATTAAAACAATTACAATAAGTTTTATTGTCCCTTAAGTAATGGTTTTAAAACAAATCAAGACTCTATAAATAGAATATGAATGTTTTATTTGATGTGGAAGTCAGATCCACTTTTTGTGGGATGTAACTAACTTTCGGTGTCTGATGCTCGGTCTGCATAGAAATCAGTTTACCTATCTTTCGGTGATCCTTTGATTGACTTGTCTGTTGGGTTCCCTTACTCTGTTGGATTCCTCTTATCACTTTTTCTTTTCACTTTGCATTGTGTCTTCGGTTTACCCTTTGAACTGTTCTGTCGGTTTTCTCTTATCATGTCTTTTGGTGTATGATTACTGAAGGTGTTCTTTGCATACTAATTGTAAAATAATGTCATCAATCTCCCAATTTGACATTAGTATCAAAAAATTGATATGTGCAAAATACTAACAAAATTTTTAGTATGTACACCATATATATTCCTTAGTCATTTCATGACTCCCCCTATGTATATGTCGGTATAGTATAAGTGTATCTACATGCTACTCTACTCTTTTTCACTTTGTGTTGTATATATCATATCATATCATTATACTCCCTTTTTTGATCTTTTTCTGTCTAGTTTCCCTTCTTTACATATCATTATTTTCCCCTTTTTTTGATATTAAGGGCAAAGGTGTATACCTATAGCTTATAAAAAATGTGAGAGTGTGAGGACTTCATTTCCACCATCATCTTCTTCCATTTTTCCTTCAGATTGTCTAGAGCCATGTGCTCCAGTGTGATTCTTGCATGCATATCATAGATGTTGTCTGCTACAGACATCTCAGGGGTGGCTATCAGTTTCCTTTCTGAACTGATATGATGTTGAAGTAGTGTTAGACTTGGTAGAAGTTGAGCTTGGAGCTCGGTGACTTCTTCCCTAAATTGTGTTTCTGCTTCCCACAGTTCCTGTCTTAACCTTTTTTATCTCAACAATTTTCTCATAATGCAAATTTATTGCATTGTCATCGGTGGTTAAGCCTTCAGCAGTAGTAGCTATATCAAATTCTAACTTTTCTATTTTATCACTATGCTCCTTAGTGAATTTATCAAGTGTGCTCAATTGTTGTATCAAGGAAATAGCTTCAGCAATTATTGGATCTAATTCACTTACTAATTCTAAAAGCTTAACCTTGTTTTCTACCACTTCTTGGCTGATTTTTTCAATAGGTTTGTGCTGATATGTCTGCTCTGCTCTCTCCTCAATTTCATTTTCTACATCAACGTTCTATGTTGTGATGGCCTCGGTGAGAGTGGCTAGTTGATCAATAATAGGTTTATTGTGATCAACATCAATATCAAGTACAATCTGATTCAAAATGTCCCTAGTTGTCTCTAGGACCATGGAGTCTTTGTGCTCCTTTCTTAGCTTCTCTTGTAGTGCCTTCCTCTTGCATATTTCATCATACTCTTTTAGTGCTTCATAGTCTGGTGCAATTGGGTCACATTTGAGTATCTCAATTATCTCATCTAGAGTGACTTCCAACTTAGTCTTTTTGGTTTTCTTCTTTTTCTTCTGAGTTTCACTTGAATGTAGAACCATAGTCATCTTGTTTAATTTGTCTATTGTGCTGGATGAAGTGATTTGGGGTGTTGTCTCTTTTTTCTATTGTGCCTCTGTGTCAGCTTGTTGGTTTTGATTGGATGTCTCCACATTAACCTTGACATTATCTATAGCAACTTTTTTTATTTCCTCGGGAGTGCCATATTTTGGTTTAGCTCCTTCATCGGTATCCTTATGTACTTAATCTTCCTTTGTCTTTGCATCCTTCTCAGCAGTTTCTCCATCTTTTTGCTTTGAATATCCTTTTGTAACCTTGTCAATATTGGTTACATTTTGAGTGTCTCTAATGACATTCTGGTCATCGGTGTTGTATTTCTTTCCTTCATCCCCTGCATCCTTGGGAATGCTTGAATCTTTGTCAGGTGATTTGTCTTTTTCCTGGAGTATATTGATGCCTTGCATCAATCTTGGCATGTTGCCTGGTATTTTCACCTATGAAGTGTCAATTATAGCATCCTATTTTTTGGTATTGTCCTTGTCAACAGTGACATCTTCATCTTTTTGTATTTTTTCTGCTGGATCATTGGTAATGTCAATGATTGTATTGTCCACAATGTTGTCCATAGTGGTGTCCAGCCAAGTTGCATCTGCAACATCCATATCCTTGCTTCCTGTGGTGTCCATTTCCTGTTTTTCTAATTCAACATCTGTGATGATAATTGGTTCTGTGCTCTTAGTATCCTGATCATCCTTGTGTGGTTCATTTGTGAGAAGTTTTCTCTCGGGGCTTGCTTCCTTAGTAGGTATGTTGAGTATCTTACTCCAAATTTTATTGTTGTCCTTCTCTAGGTCTATTACCTTTCCATCAAGTATCTTGTAAGCTCTCATATTGGGTGAGAACTCCTTTTCATGTTTCTCCATCATCTCCTTGATTTCTTCCATTTTGGATTTGGGAGGCATTAGAGAAACAAGGACTCTTTCCCTTACCTCTTTCTCATTCTTTAATGTATAGGTCCATCTGGAAGATATTCGGTCATATTGTGCATTGGGCATTTTGTCATAAAACTATACTAGTACAAATTTAAATGTACTCATCATTTTGATGATTTCCTCTTCAATCTTGTTCTAGTCCAAGGGATCCAGGGTTAACCATCTTCCAACTTTGGACTTAGTAATTGATCCAGATTTAACCATTAGTGCACATATCTCATCAATGGTTTTAGGGATCTTACTCTTCTCCTTGTGAACACCTTCATCCTATTCGGTTTCCTCAATGTCCTCCTTAGTTCTAATGAACTTTATTCTTTTTGTAGCTTTGGATAGTTCGGTAGGAGGCTTTCTCTTATAGGTCCTTACTTGACCTTTCTTTAATGGTGAAGGACTTGTGTCCTTAGCTGTTTAGCTTCTATTCCTTGAAGCAGCTGTTGTTCTAGGATTCTTAGATGGTGGAGGAGGTGGTGAATCTAACTTGTAGACTCAGAGTCACTTTCCTGCTCAGCCTCACTGACGGGTGATTGTCCCTTGGTTTCTTCTATTTTCTCAGTTTCTTCCTCTATAACCGACAACCTTTTCTTCAATTTATTTACCATTTTATCTTTCTTCCTATCTATTTTCTTCACAACCAAGCCAATTTGGATTCTTTCTTTGGCTTCTTCATAAGTGCCAAACTTTGGTTGTGTTTTGTCTAACAGTTCATTTATTAATGCATCGATTGCATTGGATTCTTGATCTATTTTTACCTCATAGTCTAGTGGTTGTAGCCATGTTGTCCTTAGTACAATAGGTTTGATATATGTGTAATATGTGTCAACCATGAAACATATATAATTCTTAAATTTCTCAATTAGTTTCTCTGGGATCCTTACTCTTTATTGCATTATCTCCTTGAATCTAGCAAAGTACTCATCCATAACTGTCTCAAAGTTATCTTGCAGTGATGTTATATACTCACTGATCTATATGGTGACTGGTCTAATTGTATCCCATTTTACATCTCCTATTGATGGAAAATATTCTTGGAAGTAAAATAAAATGCACATGATAAGTGAGCCAAACTTACATGAATTTGTCTTTGCATTTCTGATTGTCTTTAAGTTTTCTTCTAACTAGTTGAGTAGAAGTTCTGATAGACCCAACTGAGTTCCTTTCTTTACAATTTTATATGCTGTATCCATATCTTTAGATGGTATTTTGTTCATCCTTCTATCTTGAAATAATTTGTATCCTAGGACACATTCTCCAAATTTGAGTTCGTCGTCTGTGATAATGGATACCTTAAGTCCGCTTCCATCACACTTAGCTCCTATATTATTTTCAATTTCAGCCTTGGGTGGTTGCTTTAATGATTTTACCTTATCAGTTATTGGATAACCAGTGACTACATGAATAACATCTCATGTTATTTTTTTAGGCTCATCTAGCCATAGCTTGTGGTTGTGAATTATACTCGGTACTAACCGAATCCACTCGGTCTTGAATACCTTTAGGAACAATAGAGCATTTGTGAGCCCTTTCACCTCTATGTGCTTATTCTCATCTTTAATAGATCCATCATCATTACATAGCTTCTTGAAAGCTTGTTCAACTTCCATGTAGCCAATTTCTGCAATCTTGCAGTGAATGTATGCTCGCACGTCTTTGACGAGAAAAACCCTAGCTGGTATTCGCGAGAATGCTCCATCATTGTCGGGTTGTGATGCAACCTCTAGGAATATTTTGTAATGGGGTTCCACACATATAGAATTATTGATAAGTTTGACCTTATCCATCTTGATCCTCTTCAGTTTAGTGGTTCTTGAAGTTGTGTCAATTGTTTCAGACATTTTAGGGCTTTTCGTAAAAGATGAACAGAGTTCTTAGTTATTCTTAGTACTTACTTCAACATTTGTTGTTGCAATTGATTTTCTTGGAGTGATTTTTAATAGGTTGGATTCACTCTGTAATGTCTTGTCTTCTCGCTCTATTTTTTCTATGGTCGTTCACTCAAGTCGTAGGTGAGAAATGAAACCCTTTCATCACCTTTTTATAGAATTTTTCCCTAAATCAATTCAGTAATGCTCAACCACTCCTCGGTGTGTGAAGAAAAAGTCATCGAGTTAAACACTAACTTATCTTTTTGGGGACAACACGATGCTTTGGGGAAGTTGTCTAAATTCTTACTTTTACCGATGGGTTTCGATGTTTTGGCGAAGATGATTTTTTCAACTTTCTTTATTACCGTCGATTCTCGGTTTACACTAGCAACTTTAGCTTTTACATGTTAATCGATGATTTTTGATAAGTGCAGAAAATTCAGATTTGAGTGTATACTGATAGATTTCGGTATGTATTACCCGAAGGAATAGTTTTCCAGATTTTTAACAAGTAATACAATGATGCATCTTTTCTTATGCTAATTTGGAATTTCATCAACATATTATGGAACTGATGTAAAATACAACTTAGTGTAATGTAGTTCCATACTTACTTGTTTTTCTTAGGTGGGGGTGGTGATGTCACAAGATCCATTGGATAAGGTGTCACCAATTGCATTGCTTGGTCCAGCTTCATCAGTGTTACTAGATTTCCTCCACATTTTTTTCTCATCTTCTAGATGTCTTCAATGGTATTTCCATTGGGAAATGTGCTGGTCTCTATCATTTTGTCTCTGCAGTCTTTCTTGAGATGACCAACTTTATGACAGTGTAAGCATGCCATTCTGGGTTATTCTAGCCTCTAGAATTTCTTGTCCACTGTCTCATACAGTATGCATAAATGTGACCAAATCTTCCACATGTTGTACAATTTTTCCATGTGTTGTAATCCCATACATACTGGTTACCGACTCTTTTCAGTTGATAGGAAGTTTCTTGACCTTTAAGTTTCCTTTTCCTTTTCCATTTCCACCATTCAAGAGTTGTGTGCCCATTCATTTTGCAAGTAGGACAATATTTGTCCATGTAGGTTTCCTTCTTTGGTTGTTTCATCTCAGACTTACATTCATATGCTTTATGTCCTTTCTTGTTACATTTATAACAAAATCCTATGAATGAAGATGTGGATTTAGGAATACCTTTCATTTTACTCCTGGATACATTTGATGTGTGGCCTCTCTTTCCATAGTGATTGCATGTAAGCTTCCTTGGTCTTTGATTTGCATAGACATTCTTTGGATCAGCTTGATTGGGTGATTCTCCATTTTCGGTATAGCCTAGACCGGTGTTGTTGTTGATTCTTCATTGTCGATGAAAAAAATCATGCATTCTTTTATTTCTTTCTTTAGCTTTCTTGATAATTTAATTATGTTTCTACTGAATTCTAAGTTCTTGTTTCAGCTTTTCATTTTCTTCCCTTAGCTAACCGATAGCTTCTATTCTTTCAATGAGTTCAACATTCATTTTGTTTGCCTCTTGACTCATAAGAATAATCTGATTTGTAATCTCATGGTGATGTTCTGTAAGTCTTTGTATTTCTGATTCTTTCTCCTGTATTTTTTCAGTAATCTTCCTTCTATCATCAATAGCTAGTGTTCTTTCTTGCTCAGCTTGTCTAGCATTGTTCATGACATTAATCATTCTTACCATCTGTGTCTCTTGCTAGATTTTTGGAGATTTTACTTATCCAGCCAGATGTTGATTGATTTCATTTAGGCTTGTGATGCTTTCTTCTGATGTGTCTGATGCTTTTCTTGTAGTTGATCCTGATGACTCAAAGAAATCTGGTATCTCTTCCTCATGGTAATTTTTCTCATTACAATGATATTCCATAATATTTCTTTCATCTAACAACTATCTCATCTTGATTCTAGCTTCTTTATACTACTCATATAAGATTTAAATTTGTAGCTTCTGATTCTCAATACTCTTGTCAAGTTTGTACATCTCCATTGTATGATCTTTTCTCTTAAGCCTTTAAGCTTTTGAAATAAGAGACTTATCTATGATACCAATTTTTGGAATGATGGGAAGTGTGTACTAAGAGGGGAGGGGTGAATCAGTACCTCTAAAATTTTCTTATTTTATCAATTAACCTTTATGTAATCAATTGTATATCCAACCATTTGTACTATACTATCTTTGTGTAAGACATCAATTCTTTAACTTAACAAACATGTGAACATTCATAGTAAAATTCATGAAAGTAATTGACACATAACACAAGATATGATAACATAGAAAACTCATGTTAGGAAGTAAAAACTGCGGTGGGGATGGCACCCACAAATTCTTCACTATCTACAAATTGGAAGGGGTCAGCTAAGGCTTACAATTTGATCACTTATGATGATCTACCCTATTAGGAGTATCTATGGATACCTATTAAAGTATACTCTATTAAGATATTTAGCAACACTGTTTAGTGTGCACTCGGTTAAGAGATTTACAATAGGATTTTTAAATCCACCTTCCTTGAAATTTTTTTTACACTTTGCTTCACTTGTTAGAATGTAATAAAATTAAACTTTGACCTGAGTGTATACAATCTCCTATTTCTGATTAAAGATCCATTCAAGATTACATGTATAAGTGTATCACCTAATGTGATTGAATAATACCTTTGTTTCTCAGTAGCCTCTATTCTTGGTTCTTGATAACCAAATTCACCTTTTTCTTTTTTGGTTCTTGAAATTCTTATTCTGATCCATAGATGTGCTCATAGGCTAAATTCATCCTCTCATCCATGATAATGAATGATTACAAAATATATTTATAAGATAGATTGATCTAATTAAGTTTCACGTAAAACAATATTAACTCTATGATCATAGGTTTACAACTTGACCTTGATCTTTTAGTCTATGTGTTTTAAATCAGTCAGACTGATTAAAACACTTACAATAATATTTCTTGTCCCTTAAGTAATGGTTTTAAAACAAATCAAGACTCTAGATAAAAAGAATATGAATTTTTTATCTGACGTGGAAGTTAGATCCACTTTTTGCGGGATGTAATTGACTTTCGGTGTTTGATGCTCGGTCTGCATAGAAATTAGTTTACCTATCTTTCGGTGATCCTTTGATTGACCTGTCCATCGGGTTCCCTTTCTTTTTTGGGTTCCTCTTAGCACTTTTGGTTTTCACTTTGCATTATGTCTTCGGTTTACCCTTAGAACTATTCTTTCGGTTTTCTCTTATACTGTCTTTCGGTGTATGATTACCGAAGGTGTTCTTTGCATACTAATGGAAAAATAATGTCATCAAAAATTATTTTGGTTTTTTCTTAGGTTTTGTAGTGTTGTTTTAGACTTTTGCAAGGGAATCTTGTAAGGCAATTTTAATACTTAGCAAAGCAAACAAACTAGGGAACTAAGATTATCATGTATTTAAACATTCACAAATATTGTTTGATATTTTGCTTGATTGTATTTTCTTTTCCAAAGGATGTATGTGGACTATTTTCATTCTTTGTGAGTGGCCTGTAAGCATACTCTTAAATAAGAGATACATTTAATCGGTATTTTATGGCTTGATTCAAAGATTGGAAAAAATTATTTAACATATTTCTTAATATGTGAAGTGACACTAATTTATAGTTTGCCTTAGGCTTTTGTTAGGGCTATATCATCAAAATAAGATCAGAAATCAATAGTTGTTTTCAGTTGTTTGAAGTCTATTTTATGATAATGTAGGTCTATCTAATTCTCTATCCCTTCCTTTGTCCCACCACTTTTTAGACATTCATTTCTTAGGTGTGACATACCTCTCTGTTTGAGATCAAAATTTCAAAATCATGTCGAAAATGAGATCAAATTTATGTAATTTCAGCTAACGAATCCCATGAATTTCCCAGATCTTTAATTTCATGCAATATTTTTGAAACACTAATTTCTTGAAGTGATTGATCTCAATTTGGTTTCTCCTTCTCTTGATTGGTTCTTTTCAATAAGACCACTCATCATTCATGTAAAAGAGCGTGTTGGTTCTAATATTTTGGAAGTTTCATCTCTTCTTGCGGTTGTTCCTCATGAAGGCTCTTCATTGTTTATTTCTCTTCATGGTACGAGTGCTCCTGTTGATATTTCTTCTTCTCAAGATGATACATTGAGATTCATTTATTTAGATGTCTTGCGAGATAACTTCTTCTCTCCCTCCATGATTGATACATCCATAGACATTTCATCTTCTTCATAGAGATATTTTGATAATTTTTAACGAGTGCTTGTACTTTAGTTTCATGGTCTCTATCTTGTTTGCATCTATGTGGTTGGTGGTGTTGATGAAAATTATTCAATTGTGTATTGTCATTGATGTTTACACAAGTATAGTGATGTTTACACAAATGTCTAATCCTATCCGAGCACAGTCAGTGTCTGTCGAGCTCTCTTGGGCATTGAAGATGACCAAAGTGATTTTTAGTTCTAACCGAGTTCACTCAGGCATTACAGTGTTGGTCAGGCGTTGAAGGATTTCAGTGTTGACCGAGTAAAGTAGTTAGTGTCAGCCGACTAACAGTAGCTTATATTTTATGGATAATTAGCTATATGCAGCTGAAAGATATGAGTTTATTATTTATTTGGAAGGATATTAAGGCCGACTTGAAAAGGCTTATTATATATATATATATATATATAAGGTCAAGTTTGGATTGAATAGTGTGGTGATGTGGGATTGCATGTGAAGTGTGATATGAAGAGTGAAGGAAAAATCAGATGGGATTCTGATTGAGGACAAAATACAGAGGATTGCAACAGAATATCTGATCAGTAAGGATCAAGTATTTAATCCAGAACAGAGATCTGAATCAGAAAAGACAGTTGCTTATCAAAACAAGTCAATCCATTGTTACTTTCTAACAATTGTAGCAGTGATCAAAATCTCTTAACAGAGTAGACATAACAATCTTTTGTAAATCCTCTCACAAGGTGACATTTCTACATTGAAGTTTTTGAAGACCTCTAACAAGGCGACTCCTTACAGGATGATTAAATCCTCTAACAGGGTCACACCTAACAGTGTGTTATTGTAACCTTTAACAGGGTTGGCTCCTAATAGGGCTCACTTCAGAAGAGTGAAAAATAGTGACTCGTTTCTATTGGTGGTTTTTCCCATATTGGGTTTCCAGGTTAAATCTTGGTGTTATCTATGTACATTTCATTTTCTTTATGGTTTATGTTTCCGCAATTAATTATAAAAGATATTCACAGTTAATATCTTAAGATTTTCTATGTTAACTAAGTGACAGTGAAATATCTATGTTAACCGAGCAACAATGTTAAATTTGTTTAAGACATCTAAGGGACTTGGATTTGTTTTTATGGTATCTGATTCACTCCTCCCCTCTCAGTTACTCAACTCATTTCCAATAGGTGGGCGGTCTTATGTTCTTCTGTTCCTTTGATTCTCATTTACCTTTTGTGTGGTTTGGATTCATAGATGTTGGTCTACTATTACCCTTGATTTTATGGGTGACTCTTTGTAATATCACTTTCTCTTAATATAATAATTTTTTAGTAACTTTAGTCACTTTGATTGATTTTTTGTTATAAAATTCAAAATGCTTGATATGTGTATTATTTAATTTAAATATCATTTTATAACTACTTAAGAAGAAATACTTTTGAAACATATATACAATAAATAAAAAAATATTTAAAAAATCTAGATTATATATTTTATTAAATAATATTAAAAATAATATATAAATAAATTTCTACTAAACTTTTCTGTAGTAATTTTCAAAATATTTTTTACATTTAAATAATAATAATTTAAAAAATATTAATATAACTTTATATTAATTAATAAAAATATTTATATTGCTTATCAAATGAATCTCTTATAAAAGAATTATTCATGAAAATTTTTAATACCTAATTAGAAGAATCTCATTTTCAATTTTCAAATTTCATATATCCCAAATATATTTTCAGCTTTTAAATTTTGAACATTGCAAAAAATAGGAAAAGCCAAAAAAATAGGAAAAACAGATAAAATAGGAAAAGCCAAAAAATAGGAAGGATTGTAGTTTGCGGAATGTGCTTATATTTTTTTGTATCTTACTTCCCTCCAAGTTTCAGATATTCAAGCATACCACTTGAGTAAGATCATAGTTGCTATAACTCAAGACTTGCCAAGTAGTTATTTATTGCACTATATTTCTTAAGTTCCATATGTTTGTGCTAGTTTGTTTGGACGTGGTTTTTTGTATGGATGGTTTTGGAATATTGATAAATTCCATATGATTTTCCTTTGTAGCTCACATGATGTTCTTGGACAATTCAAGCAGTCTTTGGTGATTGAATTGAATGTTAGAGGGGATAAGTGGTTGCCTAGTTGACCTGAACACTAGCTTGGAGAAGTGTGTTAAGAATCTTTTAGGTTTTGTTTATCCCCTGGATTGGTCAACTTGCACTTTTTAAAATATTTTTTTATATTTAAACATTAATAATTCAAAAATATTAATATAACTTTAAATTGATTAATATTCTTTTTTTATTGTCTATCAAATGAATCTCACATAAAAGAATTATTCATGAAAAAATTAATACTTACCTAGAAGAAACACATTTTCAAATTCAAAATTGTAAATATCCCAAACACATTTTCAAATTTGAAACCCTAAATATCCTATACAAATTTTAAATTTTGAACCTTGCAGAGAAGCCGAAAAATAGGAAAATTTGGGCAAGATAAATAGTTTCGCCTGTAACGAAAACCACAGATTGCTTCTTTCTTATTTTAATTTTTTTCTATTGTTAGTTCTTTCTTTTTGTTTGTCTGAGGATTAAACTTCATTTTTCTTAGCATTTTTCAGTTTGCACACTCTGCACGCTAGTTTGTTTGTTTACATTCATCTGTGTGATTATTTATTTATTATTTTTTTAGTCTGTTTATTTATTTTTCTTTGTGATATTTTCTAGTTCTTTTAGGGTTTTTGGGGTTTTTTAGGTAGCAGAGAAAGAGGGAGGGAGGACAGAGGAGTGGCAACAGTTGATGGATTCAAAATTCTTCTTCCAAGTATTTAATCCTAAAATGTATTTATCCAGACTCTGTGCCTTTATTTGTTAAAATTAATGTCATTAGAATGTAACACAATCAAAAAATTATGATTAGGGAAAAACTATATTCTATGTATCAGACTCTTTTGAGTGTGCATATAATTAGGGCAAAGAATAATTATGCAATTTTAATTTAGGAAATAAGGAATTCAATTATTTAACATTCAAACAATGTCTAAGGCCAACTGAATAGAATTTTTCTCAAGATTTTATATTTATTTGTCTGGTTTCTTAGGGTACCATTTTTGTCTGAATTTATTGAAAATTATAGAGATCTAAAAATTTGCCTAGAATTTCAAAATTTTACTACAGTCTAAAAAATTTGATGCTTCATCTTTCTTATTAATAAACTTAATAGGAATTTTATTTTACCTATATTGTATTGTTTGAAATGATTTTTGTTTTTTTTTAGGTTTTGTATTGTCATTTTAGACTTCTTCAAGGGAAGTTTGTAAGGAAAATGTAATGCTTAACAAAGTTAATGAACTAGGAAACTAAGCTTATAATGTATTTAAACATTCACAAATATTGTTTAACTATTTTTCTTGATTGTACTGTCTTTTCCAAACGATGTCTATGGACTGTTTTCAGTCTTTGTCAGTGGTCTTTAAGCATACTGTTAAATAACATATACATTTAATCTGTATTTTATGACTTGATTCAAATATTGGGAAAAATAATTAACAAATTTCTTAATATGTGAAGTGACACCGATTTATAGTTTGTCTCAGGCTTTTGTTAGGGCTACATCATCCAAAAATTATCGAAAATCAATGGTTGTTTTTAGATGTTTGAAGTCTATTTTTAGTTAATGTGGATCTGTTTAATTCTCCATCCCTTCCTTTTGCCCACCACTTTCTAGAAATGCATTGCTTAGGTGTGACGTACCTCTCTGTCAGAGAACAAAAAAATCATGTTGAAAATGAGATCAAATTTTTGTAATTTCAACTAGAAAATCCCATGAATTTCCCAGATCTTTAATTTCATGCAATATTTTTGAAACACTAATTTCTTGAAGTGTTTGACCCCAATTTGGTTTCTGTTTCTCTTGATTGGTTCCTGGCAAAAAGAACACTCCTCATTCATGGAAAAGAGTGTGATGGTTCTAATATTTTGGGAGTTCATTCTGTTCATACGATTGTTCCTCATGAAGGCTCTTGATTGTTTATTGATCTTGATGGTACACGTGCTCCTATTGATATTTCTTCTTCTTAGGATGATACATTGAGCTTGATTTATTTACATGTGTTGGGAGATGAGTTCTTCTCTCCCTCCATGACTGATGCATCCATAAATGTTGCATCTTCTTCACAAAGATATTTTGATCATTTTTTTACTAGTGCTTGTACTTTAGTTTTATGGTCTCTATCTTGGTTTCATCTATGGGGTTGGTGGGTGGTCTTATGTTCCTTCAATTCTCATTTACCTTTCGTGTGCTTGGGATTCATAGACACGAGTCTATTATTACCCTTGATTTTATGGGCAACTCATTGTAATATGACTTTCCCTTTATTTAATAAATTTTTAGTAACTTTAGTCACTTTGATTGAATTTTTTTTATAAAATTCAAAATACTTGATATGTATATTATTTAATTTAAATATCATTTTATAACTACTTAAGAAGAAATACTTTTAAAATATATATACAATAAATAAAATAAAATATTAAAAATCTAGATTATATATTTTATTAAATAATAATAATAAATTATATAAAAATAAATTTCTACTAAACCTTTATGTACTAATTTTCAAAATGTTTTTTATATTTAAAAAATATTAATATAAATTTAAATTAATTAATAAAAAAATTTATATTGGCTATGAAATGAATCTCGCATAAAATAATTATTCTTGAAAAAAATTAATACCTACTTAGAAGAAACTCATTTTCAAATTTTAAATATCCCAAACACATTTTCAAATTTCAAATTTTGAACGTTGCAAAAAAAAGGAAAAGCCCAAAAAATAGGAAAAATAGGAAGGATTGTAGTTTGGAGAATGTGCTCATATTTTTTGTATCTTACTTTCCTCCAAGTTTCAGATATTCAAGCATATCACTTGAGTAAGATCCTAATTACTATATCTCAAGACATGCCAAGTTGTTATTCATGACACTAGATTTCTCAAGTTCCGTATGTTTGTGCTAATTTGTTTGGACATAGTTGCTTGTATGGATGGTTCTAGAATATTGATAAATTCAATGCGATGGTTCTTTGTAGTTCACATGATGTTCTTGGACAATTCTAGTAGTCTTTTGTGATTGAATTGGATGTTACATAGGATAAGTGGTTTCCTAGTTGACATGAACACTAGCTTGGATAAGTGTGTTAAGAATCTTTTAGGTTTTGTTTATTCCTGGGATTGGTGTACTTGAACTTTTTAAAATCTTTTTTTATTTATATTTAAACAATAATAAATATAAAAAATTTAATATAAATTTTAATTAATTTATATCTTGTAGTGTGTGATGCCAAGATGTCCATGTAGAATATGGAAAACATGTTCATCCCCAAATAGAACAAAATCAATACCTTTCAAGTTAACATTTATCTAAAATTTAGTCAACCATCCTTGTCAAGCATTTTTTTTGTATGCTTATTCTGCTTATTCAAATTCCATGTATTATATGGTATTTTTCTTCATTGAGAATTACATTTGAATTATGGTGCTAATAATGACTTCTTATGTACGATTGTTTAATGTATTTCCACAATTATAGTTTCCAATTTTTGTTACATCATTCCTAACTTCTGAAAAGTTCATATATTATACAATATTCCTAATCATCTCAACCCTCATGATTACTCCCATGCTTGCTTATGATATAAGTAATTTTTTAAATATTTGTTTTTATGTCTAATAGATTGACTTGTATGTATTTGTATGTTTTTGTAGGTAAGATTCACATGAAGATGCTGAAAGGTGAATTTAGGCTAGAAGTTTAATTTTTAGTTTTTAAGTTTTTCTCATTTTTTAAATTTTCATTTATTAAGTTGTACCATTATTTTATATCAAAAACATGTTCAGGTTATTTTGTTCCAATGTATTCCTTAATTAAGTATTAGTCAAGTTATGAAATGCTAACTAACAATTTAGAGAATTTGTAGCTATCAGAGCTGTTTGTGGGTTGATATAATGAAGAGAAGATGAAATCATTAAAGTCAATGCACATGGAGCTGTTGGAAAGAGTATTAAAAAGAGACTCAGTATATACATATTCTTAACATTTTAAATTGTTTTGATGACCTTTTTTTTACTACTCACCCTTCTTATATATGTTTCTTGTGTATGAATTTCATTACACTTCCCTTTTGAATATAAATGAAATTGTAACTGAAATTAAGAATGATAGGTGTTATGCCTTGCATACCCGTCCCTACATTTTTTTGGAAAAATTTTGGGTCCCCCCCCCCCCTTTTTTTTTTTTTTTTTCTTTCATGGGTCTTAGCCTTGTCCCTTTTTTTCTCTGTTCGTGTCCCTCCAGGATTCCGATCCTGGAGTATTTTACCTTCTCTGGTCGACGAGTTTCAGACTTCGGGATTCTGGTGTTGTCGCTTCTTTCTTATCTTAAGGAAGTGACCTCGGGCACCCAAAGTCTGGAGTTTAATGGTCTACCTCATTATCAAAATGATAATTAGTAATTAATGCATTCCTTTTGGGGATTATAAAAGGTCATTGACTCTGTCACTTTCACACTTACCATGAACAAATTACCTCTGAATGAATTAACTGTGAATTAGAGAAAAACACTTCCTAAGCTAAGGAATTCTTAGACTGTGAAATCATGCAAGAAGTGTGTATTTGAGACTTTAGCAGTAAGCGGTGATAGAGTAAACAGGGTTCAAGCTTCTTGCCCAGCATTCCATGTTTTTAGGTAGGTCCTCTTTGGCCCTCTAGTTTCATTTTGTTTTTATTTTGGTTTTCTTTTCTCTCTTTTGGGTTTCTATTTATTTTCTTTCTGTGTCGTCTGAGCCTAGCCCTCTGTTGGGTGTGTCATGTCTTCCTTAGGCCTGGTTGTTAGTCCTTCTCCCTCGGTGAAACCCTCTGTGGCTATTCTTGCTCATGGGTTGGGGCCTTCTGTAATTTTAGTGTACATTTTTGTAAACTCTATATTTTTCTTGTAAATTTTGTACATGTAAGTTTAGTGTTCTGTTTGTGAATTTTGTAAATTTTGTGAGTTTTATAAATTCTGTAGACCTTTGTAAATTTTGTATATTCTATGAGCTTCTCTATAAATATGTAGATATTTTTGGCAGAAGCTCTTTGTAGATCTTGTATAGTTGAGTATATTATAATTAGCTATTTTTTCTCTTAGCACAATACAAAAACCATGTGAATTTATGGGTTGCTCGTAGTGCGAGTTCCTGTAACTAAGGTCTTAGAGTTGTTTTTCCCTAAAATTATTTGTGAGGTCTCACAACCATGCTTGACTAATAACATGTCATGGACTCATGTTTGCATTGGTCCCATGTCATCTTGGCCAACAAAGGCTCATTGTCAAGTCACAATAACCAGATTAATTACAGAGTTGAGCTCATGAGCTCAACGACTCATTTGTATTTTTTTCTCTCCTATGTCATGTCCCTCTTAATGGCGGGACATTCCCATGAGTGAGCATTCAAAATTCATCCCAAGTGGCCTTCAATTCCATTTGTGCCATACCAGCTAACAATAATTGTCATAACTTGACCCTAGTGGATGTACATGTGTTGAGTATGGAGGTGTCAAGTCATTTAGTTAAGATGTCACCTTGACTCCCCCACTTGCATCTTTATATTCTAGGAGCTTTGTCTCTTGGTGTCTTGGTGATCCACAACACATCCACCATGATATTTGTTCAAGTCATCATTTCTAGGCCCTTGTAGTCCCGATCATGTTTTATATATTTTATGGTTTGTTTGTGCGGGAGATAATCTACCTGGTATTCTCAATGGTAGCTAACTCATTCCTTTTCAGGCAAAAAGTTTGGGGATTCTCTTAGTTCTAGAACATGAATTTTTCTTAAAATTTTTAATGTATGATGTATTGACGATCATTTGGTATTGCAGGTCCCAATCTAGGAGAAAAATAAATGGTTATAGTTGGATCACCTCTGAGAAGTCCCAAGATCTCGAGCACATCAATAGTTCTTGCCAATAAATCCAAGGCACAAAAGGCACTGGAGAAGCTCCCACTAGTTCTCAAGTATAAGAAATACGTGACAATTTGGGGGTCCCAAATTGAAATGACCCTAAAAGAGGTCATAGATACAAATTTTGACACCTAAGCCAAACTTAAGGGCCTCATCCAGGCCATCCATTAACATCAACGGGTAAATGACTCAATATTAGTCAACCTAGCAACATCCACAATTATTCAAGCAACTAGTTTAACTCCCTCAGTACAAGCTCTAGAGTTGATATTGCTCATGGCCAAGAATTATAATGCGGCCACTCAAGTTGTTGCCACATCCCCCAGGACTCGAGGTTACATGATGCACATTGCCTCCTTGGACAATGATACAATTTCCATAGTATGACGGGTTCTATTTTTCTAAGGTGTTGTTGTCCTCACCCGGGCAGATTTGGTGAGCCAATTTAAAGAAGCTAGAGATGCAGTCTGACACCATCTCAACATGGAATGGCTAAAGAGCCCACACTGAGATTATAAGAAGATGAGGATGAATATCCCTCACTATGACTCCAAGGAGCCCATCTAGGGAGGGATCATATTCTTGTACAGGATATTTAGGGAGCCCCATGGCTGGGAATTTTCCTTGTGGATGCATTATTTTCTATATTATATGACTACTAACAACCTGTGCTTTGACTGGACCACTATCATCTCCAATCGTGTGGATTCATAGCTGAGAAAGGTCAAGGAGGATTACAAGTTCTACATGACCTCCTTCATCCTATGGTCCTTGGCTCGACAACACACATGAATATGGGGATTGGACATAGTTGGTGTCCTCAAAACTGAAATGGAAGAGGCCACCCCACGGGATCATTTTCCCCAGATCTAGTGGGATGAATGTTTTCACAATTTTTGTAGGGTAAATGATGCATTCATTTTCTATGGAATCAAGGCACTCACTAAGGATGTAGGGTCTAGGTTATCTCTGGAAGACATTGTCATGATAAGCCCATGGGGATGTTATTTCATCTAGTTTTCATAACACATGTATATCTGAGTGACCCAGTTCTCTGGAAGCCCATTTTTTCTGCCCAAATATTTGGGAGATAGAATTGTGTTGTTAAAATTTTGTAGGAGGGTTCTGGAGGTGCATGCCCTAATGGCCACTAAAAATATAGCCTCCATTTCCTTCCCAATTGTATGAGGTAAATACACTTGCTCCCTGGTAGTGGCGTGGGAAGTAGAGACTGAGCTAAGTAGCCTAAACTTAGCCAAATTTTCACTCAGTCACAAAGACTATGACCCACATAGTTGGGTAGAGAAGGTGATGCCCCAGAGATCCAAACCCCATGCAGTGCATCTAGAGGATTTTTGGGAGGATTTCCAACATGACTTTGAGGCCCGGAACCTAAATTACATAAGAATGTCAAAGGGTATGATGGACTACCTCTGTCTCTAGAATTTCCACATAATTTTTTTGATACCAGGTCGCTTGAAGACCTTGAGTATGAAGAAAGAGGCATTGAAAAGATGGACTTCCTCTGGTGGATTGGGAAACCCTAAAAATTTTGACCATTGAGGCTATCTTGAAGGCTATAAATGAGCACAGGCATGCGTATTTCACAAAGACTTGCCCAAAGAGTGTCTAGTTGGACAATTAGTTTTTGGAGGAAACTGATTCTAGATCCCAAGTGGAAAAACAATCCAAAGCTCATGGGAAATATAAGGTCGGCATATCTTCCCAAATGACAGACCCCACCTCGGACCCCCTAACGAGGTAGTTGGATGCGCAATTAATAAAATCCTAGAAGTTATTGAAAGTGGAAAACTCCAGAGTAACATTTAGTCTTGGAGCTACTCCAATGAGCTCCCTACCCCTGTCAATTGGATATCCCTCCATGGTTTCCCCATTTGGTATGCCATGCAGTCAAGATATTAGGGAAAAAGTAGCAGATGTGGCCGTCAGAGCACTATTCCAAAGAAAGGAGAAGTAGAAAGCAAGTAGATCCCCCTTAAATAGGGACCCAAGCCTAAAACCCATAGAGGTGACTGAGGTCCAAGATATCCCCTCTTCCTCCTCCTCTGACAAAGATGATGCCCTAGAGGATCCCCCAGAGATCTCCCAGACAAACATTGACGACTTCTTCTAGATCGATGATTTGGGGAGTCTACATGCCTTGGAGGAAAGAGAGACCATGGAGATAATGAAAGAGAAGGATATAGGTGCCCTCCAGGAGGAGAAAAGGGAGGAAGAGGCTCAAAATGCAGCCAAAGAATAGGATGAAGAACTCCAGAAAAAAGAGGCCACGAAAAAGGCTGAAGAAGAAAAGGAAGAGGAGAATAAGTGGACTCATGAGCAGTTGTCAGCATCTGGTGAAATCGGACCTACGGGAACAACCATAGGCCCTCAGATGCTACACTGCCAATCCCAATAGGTGGTCAAGGTCCATTACCTCCCCCAGACACATAGAAATATGAAGTCATCCCAGAGCCTCAGTAGGAGGCCTAGAATGAGCAGGTTCAACTACCCCCACCTCTTGGCCCATTCATAGAAAATATTTTTGAGGATGGTGCAAGGGTAGATAAAGAAGATGCAGGCAGTGTTCCTAAAAATAACACCAAAGATACCATAATGGAGGAGCCTGAATAGAACCCCAGGGACACTTCAAGCTTCAGGGATAATAACAGGCCAAACATAAGGACTATTGCAATGGTTGGTAGAATCTTGAAGGAGGAAATCCCCGACATAAATAATAGCCCCATTGTCATTGGATGAGATGTTGGCTGAAGGCCAAACAAAAAAAAAGCCTAAAAGGCTCGCACCCTCCACACTACCCAAAGGGACTCAGATCAGAATGTGGTGGCATTAGTGGCGGCCCCACTGGTAGAAAAGATGAATCTGAGGTAGCTTCCAAGGATTATATAATTATGGAGGTTCCCGAGGGGAAAAAAGACCGAAAAGGAGATATGGATCTCTTAGATGAAGCAAATTGGGCCATACATGTGTAGTATGAAAAAGAATCCCAGAAAGTAAATGAGTTGCAAGCAGAAAAGACAAATCTTCTTGAGCCCCTAACATAGTTAGCTCATCCCCTCTCCTCAGCAACACTTGTACCTTTTATATCTAGAATGTCGCTTCCACAGGGTGATATAGATGTGCTTAAGGTAATAAAGAAGAAAGCACTGGTTGTCTACGAATGGATAGCCAAACAAATTGCAGTAGTAAGGAGATTCATGTTTGAGACCCTCCTCGATGCTTTAGAGCACATAACATAGTAAATAAGATGAAGCTCATTCTTCCACAAAGGAAAGAGGAGATAGAAAAATATGAAGGGTGGAAGGATGACTTGGAAAAAAAATTTAACCTCAGGGAGGAAGGTCTAGCAGAGACAGACATCCTGGGAGATGAACCCTATGGGTTCCCGAAGAGCCAATACTCTAGGCTTGCATTTAGAATCAAAATGAGAAAGAAACAGGTAAAGGTCCTGGAGGACCACATTTTTGTGGTCTCGACCCCCATGGACAAGTATTTATTATTCATCAAAGAGATTACTTTGACTGATCCATTGACTCCCGAGACTTATACTCCCATTGATTCTATACTGATTAAATTTGATGAAGTAGCCAATGCACAATTTCGGCCCTCCAAATATTTTGATAGCACAGTGATAGCATGACTCTCCTAGCTGGTGCTTAAGGCCCACAATCTCACCAAGGTGGCTTCAGAGTTAAAGGAAAAGACTGAGGATGCAAATGATCATCTCAAGAATGTCGTCAGCTGTCGAGATGTTTTAAAGGATGTAAATGAAGAGGGTGTGTTGCATATTTTGGAAGATTCCCAAAATTTTAAGGACCAATGAGTCCTTTCAAATCCAATAATTTATCTCCCAAGGTCTTTTAGTATATTATTTATTCTTTGAGGGAAATCTCTCAGAGCCCAGAATTCCACGTTCCAATTTTGTATTCTTTATAGTGAGTTGCATTGATGAATTCCCCAGAGCTAACCAATCATTATCCAATATTTATTGTCAGTCTTGTTAGAGGTGGGGTAGGTGCACTACATCCTGATGGTGATAAAAGAAATATATATAACTACATACACCTTCCAGCCCCCAAGGTGCTAATTCAACATTTAATGCCTGACATATGGGGATGGTACTTAGAGAGAGGGAGTCAAAAGGGCATTTATGGGGTGTATGTCTTAGGGGTATGTGGATTACAATGTCACATCCAAGATTATGAGGGTGCTCTTCTCGATGATGGATTTATGGATCTTTCTTATTTTGTCTTCACTCTTCATTCTTTTTTCTTCTCAAATGATTTATAAAATAAGGTGATTGTGATAGTGCATGTAGTATCAGCTATAGATATTGTAGCTAATGTACATAAGTAGGTTGTATAGGTTGGATTCCCGATGTAGATAATATCTCCTATAAATAATAAATCTGATGTCATTCTAAGGGGTCGAGGAAGTTGAGGATTTTGTTGTCCATAGCGATTACTATCTTTGTGCTCTTGATTTAATTACTTTTCTCAGTTTCAGCAAATTAATGCTCCCCTCGAGCCATGAATGTAATTAATAGTGGTTTTGGACTCATGAAGTTAATAAAGGAATGATAAATATCTCTTGGTTCCACACTTCATATTGTTTCTGGTTCCGAAATTAACAAATACTTTTCATGTTGTATGCTTCCTTATGTCCTCTGCTCTAGTTCTTTTATTGATTAGTAAAGTATTTCACTCTACTACTAATGTATGTTTGATTGATGATCATGTATGCATTCAATATTTATTATTAGTTCTTTATCTAGAGCCTTGTTTATGTTTAGAAACTTACAGTATGACTATAGATAAATGCTTACTCTAACTCTGGCTTGGCTTTTTTGTATTTTCTTTGTTAAAGTTAAACGTGTTTTTAGAAAATGCCACCCTTATCAAGTTCTTGGAGTTTGATGAGTTAAAACCAGAAGGCCCCTTAATATAAATAGTCACTTGCCCAACTATGTTATCCTTGCATCATCGTTACCTGACTACCAGGTTCTTGGAGGTTAGGAGAACCCACTCTCTAGTAAAACTCTTCAAGTGAAGTTGGTCGGTACTCCGGTACCCAGTGACAACTCTCTCCCTATTGGTGAGGTCATCACAAAGTATCACCAAAAATAGGATGAGTGACTTGCTTAATAATTTATTCACTATGGAATTTTTTTTTCTAAAAGGTGCAAGAAAAATAGATTACATAAAACTATAAGATCTTTAAATAAGATCTTGAAGAAGACATGCACCATTAAGGCTTCAACATTGTATTTCACAACGTCTTAAATTTTAGAGTTCATATATTTTGAGTTATACCAACAAAGAAAGATTGGTTTTAAAATTATCAAAACATATTACTTCCTTTTCACCTTGTTAAACATAATAAAAATCAAATACTATGCATTTTGAAAAAAAATCATTAGTTCTACTTTGCAATTTTTCACTTATACAATTAGGGAGTCTTTAAACTTAAACAATTTTCTTCCTTGCTTAGTCTATTACCATCCTAAATTTAATTTTCTAGATAGATTTAGATTTATCTACATCATTTATATTTTACTATATTGATATTTTTTATATTATGGTGATTGATTTATAATCTAATTGACAATGATTGGATGGAAAGATTTCACAAAATTATAAATGGTGCAAGCTCACGACCCCTCTTGGTGACCTTAATGCACAAAACATTGAATCTTTCTGTGGATTATCAACATGGCTCTCTTGGAAGAGATGGGTTGCCAAGTATTTGATAACAAGGCTCCTCTGAGTCCCAAGTAGCGTCTTTAGCTGGTTATTTTTTACCATTATGGAAAATTCAAGCATATGAGTGAAGTTGTTGGTATGGATTTAGAGCAACAAAGGATGTGATTGGTAATTTTTCAATTCTTCAGTACTTTTTTTTATCAAACATTGATCTAATAGTTTTTGTAACATGTAAAAATACAATGTTTAATAAAAGAACATTATTGGAAGAGGTTAAAAACCCCTTCAAAGACTGACGGGAATGCCCATTGGCCATGGTCATTCCTTAAAGTTGTGTTTTTTTTTAATAGCTTAAAGGATGGTCAATAGGCCAAAGACCATTCTTTAAGGTATGTCTCGTATCCCTTGCATTTTTTTATTAGTATTTTTTTTAATTTACTAATTTTGATGTTAACATTAAAGTTGCCAATCACAATTTTATAAATAAACGCATCATTTATGAATCACATCACAAGTCACTTAATAATATTTTTCATAGTGGACGATCATAAACCATCATATTATGAAACCAACTTGACATAATGACCATAATAATATTCATGTTTTAGCCCATCACATATTAACATTCTTCATAATGAACAATCATAGATTACCTTCCTAAAAACAACATTTAAAAGAGAATTAAGAACTCACTTTATGAATGTAATTCATGACATAATTTTTTTACATAATTGTTAAATATACATTTTAACACATCACATGTAAACATTATTGCACATAATAAAACACATGAATAAAGATGTGCTACTAGACAAACAAATATTGTCATTATTGCAACACAAAAACTTTAAAATAATTTTTCACTTTTAATCAATGCATTGTAAGAAATTATAAATATAAAATAAATGCATTAATAAAGTGAGTTCATGTAATGTAAATAATGAAATATTAACACTTAACATGTAATATAAATAATATAAAATAAATATGTTATGTGTGATGTTGTGTTGTGTTGTGTTGTGTGAGTCCATACAAGCTTCCACCTTCACGTGGTTGACCTTGTTAGTAGAGAATATGTGAATAAATATTCTTGAAACTAAGAGAAGCTTGTTTGTAACTATTTATATTATTTACTTATAAATAATATTTTATAAATACAAGGCATATCATATGACATGGTGAGATTCTAAAAATAAAGGAAATTATGATTGCAAAGATAAAATTTAAATAGTTAAATTGTTACCAAATTGAGTAGCATTTTCCTAGTTCTCATGGTTATATAACATATAACTCAAGAGCTTTTGGTATGTTCATAATTTGAGAGTTTTACACTAAAAATAATTTATTAAAAACACCACTTAAAAGATAACTCTTGCATAATACTTTTAATTATAATCGTTTTCTTATAACTTAAGATTTTGCATTTAAGTATCTATTATGGTTAACTTTTTATTTTAGAGCAATAAAATAAATCTTTATTATATTGATAAAATCTATTTTTTACAACTCATTTTATATAAAGTAATTATAAGTGATTTACAAAAGAGTGGTCCTCATTATTGTTTACTTAAGTATTTTTAAAAATTGATAATATATCAATGTTAAACTATTAACGATGTAAATATAGAGAAGAAATGTACATTCTTTTGTTAAATTAAGGTGATCAATTAAAGGTACTAAAGATGATATTTAGCACTATATTGGGACCCCTATAAAATGTTAGAATTCAAGAATGGTGAATTACCACAAGCCTAATAATCACCTGCATCCAAATAACCTGCCATGTACACACTAGTACATTTGACCCTAAATTTCCCACCATGCATTGCATTTGTTTTGCTTGGTCAGAATATGGAAGGAAAACTTTTTTTTTTTTTAATCCATTCCCGTGTTGGTCGGAATTACGACAACCAGGACATTTTGTCGTAATTGCGACAAACACGATCAATATAATTTAAAAAAAAGGTTTCATTTCAACTCATTGTGATTATGCAGCGAAGAAGAGTTGAAGGAGGGCACAAATAGAAGGCACCTAGTACATATGCGTTGAAGTGATTGAACTAACACCATCTGTGTGTGATCAAACGGAAGGCAGATTTGTTTCAAACTTACACAAAATTAGGTTGGTATCGATGAATAGTTTATAGACTTACATGTGTTCTCATTCTATTTGTATTGTGTTTATCCAACATTAAACTATTTGTCAATTTGCAACAATATGGGTTATGAAGTGCTGTTAGTTTTCAATTCGAGTAACCCAATTAGGGTTTCTTTGTTTCGTATGAGATGAATAAATTGCATATGGATTTTGCGTGACAAAACTAGCATCTGTAGAGATGTTGATTTGGATTTCGACTCACCTATTATTTGGTTTCAATGAATGTCGATCTTGGATACTATGAGTCACTCGGTCAAACATTTCACTGCATTACCCATTGACCATTTGACCATTTGTTAGAAGGGAGGAGGAATAGAAAATAAATTAACCATTGGAACTTCAAACCAACTTGTTGTTTGTACATAAGATTACCAGGAAAAGTCAACAAAAGGACTAAGAAACTGCACAGATAATATAATCTTTGCATAGAATGAGCAACAACTTAGAACACCATCAAATGACTAAATTTCCTATCAATATTGCACTTTGGGTTTTTTACCAGTAGC
>MU223362.1:742431-756344 GCA_018584345.1 Thuja plicata | reverse complement strand
TATATATAGAAATCTATCAGGTTAGTATGCTCGGAACTCAACTTCAAATTGTGAGTTTAATGTATGTATTTCCTATGTAGCTTTTTGCATTTATCAAAACAATAATGTTGTGGTAATATATCAGTAATTTATTACCATAGTCTTTGAAGATCACTATAATAAAAGAAAATACCGTGGATATAAGATTGTAGACATAATGATGCTCTATAGATGAGATTTTCTCTTCTTTTTTTAAGATAGATATAATGAATTCTCATCTGCTAAGTGTCGCAAACATATTGGAAACTTAGAAATGGCATCAGAAATGTGATATTGTCTTATTGTCTTGCCGCTTGAAATGTGTTGTTAGAACTTAGACGTATGGCTTATAAATTACTATTATTGAAAACATCAGAATAAAGAAATGAGTAACACTATTTATTAATTTTATGGCTTTTGGCACATCATACATTGATTGGTAGGTAAGAAGTTAAACTAAGATCAAAGACCAAGTTAAGAGGGTCCATATCTTTAGAAACACTTTTTAAAAATGGAGATTAGAGACAGATCATTGAAAACTGAGGAAAACTGTATTACGTAATTCTCTGTGGATGCTATTGAACTTAACATGCTAGATAAAAAACAATTTTAGATTTCTTTTCTTTCAATATTGTATAGCACTTGATCTACTATGAAATGAGTATAGTTTTGTCCACACCTTGGATAGCTAGATCTTCCCACTCACATAAATTTACGTGGCATGACAAAGAATATCTTGTGGTTTAGTGGGATAGTCATAAGGTATGCTCACTCCATAGTCTAAGAATAGTCAGGTACACAGAGCATGTGTTGTAGGCTAACCCCTCTTGTCTGGCATATTATTTTTATTGTTGTTTCAGCAAGAATCTTACATGCCCTGAAAAATAAATAATATTCACTCCACTTTTAGCAAGACCCATTCACCTATGTAACAGATGTTGAATATTGAAATAGAAATTAAGGAATTGATATCATCTATAATTCTTGTTAGTTGCAAGGATTTAATTAAGGGAATGAAACCACAAGCTTATAATGAATCAGAAAGCAATATGTAAACCTATAGTAGTCTTCATGTTTGGCCTTCATATAAGGATTATGGTGTAGATTATTGACGAAGTCTTGTGACAATTATGGCCTACAACCTTAATCTTCACATTTGGCCTTCATTTTCTACTTGTTTTCCTAAATATTATGGTTGAATCATTTTGGGAATTTAGCCTATGGTGTTTAAAATGATCTCAAATACGTTTACAATATGCATAATCTTGACAAAAAAATCAACTCAGAAAATGCATTGTGGAACCATTTATTTACAACCTATCACATACTGGAGCAACATAGCTTGTAAACTCAAATATTATGGAAAACTGAGTAGTTAGTGCAAAAGGAAAATATGAGCTGCAAAACCATTGATAGATTCATGTGACCATGACAAGAGTATCAATATCAATCTTCCTTGATCAAATAAAGTGTGAAAACTTTTTATTTTGGTTTATATATTAGATCACAAAACCCTTTCAATATATATAGAGAGACTCCAAATAAATTGATTAAAACATGTAATTATGAACTTTCTTTATATCTAGTAATTCACTCTGTCATTGTTTATTTATTTTGACGCAGTTTGTGGAAGTTATTATGGTCATCAAGGCAAACTCAAAGGCAATAAAATTACTGAGTAGCTCATCTTGGACCATGGAGGTGCACACTACTATACTATATTATTTTTCAGAGTATTGTTGGTTTCGTATTACATGTTTTTTTTATTAACATTTTTATCTCACTGATTATTTGAGCAAGCTCATTCATTACACTTAAAATTGTCACACAAATTCCTTCCTAGTTACAACATGGAAAGGAATCTTATTGCATATGGCCGTTCTCATTGAAATTTTGAATTTATCCAGAGATGGTAAGGAGGAATACATTGAAAATGGGTAATAAATTCATAAATAGGATAGAAATAATTAGCATGCGAACTGTGAGAGACCATGTAAATGGTAGATGTGATGCTTGGGACAAATGGAATATCTAAAAATATGATGTGAAAAAGTACAAAGATATTACAAAGACCTAGTTAAGGGACAATCATACAAATATGGATAAAAGGATCCCAAATAAAAATTGCACTGTAATTATCAGAAACATTTGTCTCAAGGTTTAGGATGAGTTATCAATAAATTTGCAATAACAAAAATACTATCTACACCATCATCCTGATATGAACTTGGCCAAAGCATGGTAATCGTGGGACATATGTCTAGATTAGACAGGTAAGAAATTAGCTAACATTGATGGAACAATTGCACAGATTTGACCATCTGGAATTACTATCATAACATATTTATGAGTAGCATCCAAGGTAGTTGATATCCCCTCCACTGTAGTCTGTCAGGGAAAACACTCTAAACCATTCAAAAGTTTATTCACAGATCAAATACTTTCAGAAATATTTGTAGAGAAATGATTTGTTTTGTCTATTTTTCATACACATGACATATGTTCCCTAACCTTAAAAATACACCACTACATAGAATTTGTCATCATAAAAAAAGTTGTATAGGAGCATTATGTGTAATTCTTGAGTGAGCTGCCTAGTTTTCTAGCTGCACCCTTTTTGGCTTCATTTTGGAGTTGGAGAATCCTCTTTGCTGTTGTTTAGGGTTGGTTTACACCGGTTCTTTTGAGAAAAGGTTTTATCAGTTTCAGAGGTTAAAGGCTTAGTAAAAGGAAGAATTTAGATTTAGATCATACCATACAGCACCCTTAAGGTGTGTTGATTCTAGGCCAAGCCGCCTGGGCTTTGGTGTCCCTAGGTGCACTTCTTGAGTGGCCAAAGAAGACTACCCTATTAAGAGGGTTTTAGTTGGAGAGGACAAATTTTAAGGTGCTGCAAAAAAAAATTGATTATCCTAAGTGGCTGCTAGCTTGGTGTTTACAGACCTACAAGACAACTATTCAGAGGCCTTTCTTCATCTAGTTTCAAAAGATATTTTCTAGGTATACTTAAATTTGATTCTTTAAGACCTATTTATCAGTCATTTATATGTTTTTTTATCAAATATTTAGATTGAGAGGGTGTAGCAACATCTTTTTTAGTCTGATATTTATATCAGACATGAACTATATTGTAATCAGACTCATATCAATATCAAATAAAGTTATTGGAAGTTGGGTTGTCATTATTATTGTTGGAAAAGAAGTAGTATATGTTTATTGTGTGGTTTTGTACATTTGCATTGACAAAAACTCTCAAAAACATCCTGCAATCACTGAAACATTAGTACATCAGTCATAGATCAAAATATCATGGGTTATGTGTCATATGTTTGACAAATTTCCAAGAGAACAATTCTGAGATTTTAAGACAGAATAGGGTGGGACACTTCAGTGGTACCAGAGCAATGCATCTTGCTAGCCTGAGGGGTTAATAGTGAAAGGTTAATTTCAGATAGGTTTGTTTAGTGTTCATTGTTCTTCTAAAATCAGTTTCACTAGACCGTTGGTTGGTTCTTGGGGAAAGATGAAATTCTACGTAAGAGCTTTTGACAGAACCAAAGCAAAATTTTGAGAATAATGGCAAGAATTTGACAAAGCTTCTACAACATCCTGAAGTATTAGAACCCCCTTTTGAAAAAGAAAGGAGAGCTAACACTGGGGTGATCTATTTTACTAGGTCAATGGGTGACAAAAAGTTGGGCAAAGAGCTTTATATCACAGAAGATAAAATTGGTCACTTGTCTCTGTCAAAAGATGTTTTTTAATCAACTTGTTGGAGGAAGTGGTGAATAGTTTACATATAGTGGATCAGTCATCTTCCCAGTTGATTCAAATAGAAATGACTTCGTTGGGTGAGCACAGGTTGCTAATTCATAGAGATAAGGAGGTAAGACTTACTATTACTCATTTCCTAAGTGAAATTATAAGGATTATAGCTCTTGAGGTTCCTTATAAGGATGATAATTGAGGTAGATCTTGCAATTGATTATTAAAAGTTGTGATTGGTTAGGTGATAGCAGAAGTCCTTTCTATAAGAGGGCTAAGGTCTTAGAATTGATGGCTAAGGTGAGATCATGTGTTATCATGATTGATTATGATTGTGATGATTTTATTATACAGATGTTTCATCATTTCCTTGTTACAAACCTCTAAGAGAAATCTCTGTAATATAGAGAAATCAGTTACAAACCCATCAATAATATATATATAACCAAAAATTAGTATTGTTCACTTTTTCAACATTCTAATATCATTAGTTTCGACCAGAATGCTATGTGTTTGACATCGATGTCGATGAACATTGGTCAACAAAATGAGACACTGTGTATGATGTTTCAACGTGACTGCTATGTGTTCGACGTTGATTCTGGCCAACTATGGCCGAAAAAGTGACACACTATGTTTGATGTTTCGATGAGACTGCCATATGTTCGACGTTAATTGTGACCAAAGGTGGTCAAAATTTTGGTGAGCGTTGGTCGCTTAGATAAAAGGTTTGATCTGCAATTATTCTAGCTTCAAGTGATTTTTTTGGCGAAGATTCGGTCGATAATTCAACCACTAAGTAGGTTGATATGTCGACGATGGGTTTTCCTGTCGAATAAGCGACGAAAAAAGTTTGACAATAGTTATAGTCGTCTATGCGACCAATGGGTGTCGAACATTTGACTATTCCTCGTCGAAAAATAGGGTAAAATTTACTAGTGACAAGAGAAAGTCCCCAAACAAGAAAGTGCATAAATAATTAGAATGGAGGAATAAATGAGAGTAAATTAGTCAGAATAATAATTACAAAGAGATCAATCCTTAATAAAGGATATCAAAAACCTAAAGAATGCATGTAAATAATAAAAGAATTATTAAATGTATGCATGCATAAAATAAAAAGAATTCATTAAATGCAAACTAAAGCTTCCTAAATTTAGCTTAAGTGAAAAAATTGTGACTTAATTAATTAATCAATTAATCAGCTAATTAATTGAGTTAAATAACCTGTTTACTCTAACACCCCCCTTAAGCTAAACTTAGGAAGTACCTAAAAGACTAAGTTCATGAATGCAACTACATGCAAGAAAGAAAACTTGGGTTGCGGCAACAAGGCCTGATGAGGTACCCAATCACAACCAAATCTCTATAAAGTGGAGAAAATGAGAAAACCTAGTGGGAAAAAACTCCTCTCCAAAAAGAGATGAAAAATGGTACAAATGCAATGTCTCAAGAGACTCTCTCAAGACCATAATTTCAAACAACCCCCCATGAGAGAGGATCAAGACTCCAAAGACCCCCAGAATGATAGAGACCCTATGTCGATGATCAGAGAAATGTGGCTCCAATGTAGAAGAAAAAAAGACAACAAACAAAGAAGAGGAAACCACCTAATGTGAGGTGAAACTAGAAGGCCTAGCTGATGCTCAAAGGAGAATGCATGAGAATCCTGTAATGGAATCTCCAATGAAGGTGGGATAACAGGTGTGTTGAATCTGTCACCTGAGAGGAGATGAATTTCTTCTGATATGTCATCAATAATTGTACAGCTGGCTTGATGCATGGTTTTGTGGGTCCACAACACACACCCCATTTTGGCCACTTGGCCATGGGCCCCCTTATTCTTTTGGTTTTTTGTCCCCTTTTTTGGTCCTTTTTTCTTGTTTTGGCTTTTTCTTTGAGTAAATTCCTTTTCTAGCAATTTATTTTTTGGTATTTTGAACTTTTAGCCTTTCGGTGTTCTTTGGATCTCCGAAAGTCTGAAAAGCTGAAAGACCGAAGTCACACGCTCAAGGAAAGTCTTTTGGACTTTTGACTTCTAAATCCCTGATGAAGTGTGACTCATGGGATTCAAAATTTTGGCTTCCAAAATTCTAAAACCCAATGATGACATTATCGACTTTGAACTGTCTATAAAGTAACTGAGGGTTAGTTTTTTTTTTCATTATGTGTTTTCTTCCTTCAAGCTCTATTTTTTCTTGTTCTTCGACGTGAAAATTTTAGAATCATATTCTCTTGCATTTTATTTTTCATGTCTTCCTTGTCTTCAAGATGTTCATGTTTGTCTTCCCCTACCCTCATTTTTTGAAAATAGGTTTTTCACCTATCTTCTTTTTTTTGTTTTCTAGTGTTTCTCTTCTTTGGATTTGTTGTTTGGGTCGGGCTCTAGGTTTAGGGTTATAGTCTTCTCATTTTTAGTCATTTTTATTGCAGGTTTCTATGGTATCCCCCCCTTGAGTGTCAGGTCTAGGGTTTTTATAAGGGTTTGTTTCTCAGTGGTTTGCGGTCCAAGTGAATGACTTATTGGACTTTTTCACACTGAAGACTCTTCAAAAAACTTTACACACCAAAACATCAAAGACAACACTAGCCCAAATCCTTTCACTCTTTCACACTTTCGGCCCCCAAAAATCATTTCATCCTTCACACTCTAAAATACTGAAACTCATCTTCCAAGCATTACCATCTTCCAACACCCTTTCACCCGTTTTGCACCTTTGCACACTAATCCTTTTTGCACATTTTGGCCTCTGTAACTCCAAAACTAAGCTTCAATGAAACCCCATCTTTCACACTTTTGGCCTTTCAGAGGCCTATCATGTCTTTAGTGTCCGAATAGCCAAATATCTAAAAATCACATAAAGTTGTTTCTTGATGGTTTCAAACTACTGGGCATGAATATTTGGGTTTTTTCTTCTATTTTTTCTTGCCTTTAAGTATTTTTTTTCAATGAAGTACTGATAGTTGCATGTTTTCTTCCAGAATGCCAGAAAAGGTTCCTCAATCACCAATGAAGTTTGTATTCAAAGGGTATGACATTGCCTCAAAGTTTGGGAACCAGTACAATGAGGTCACTGATACTAACATTGGAAATGTTTATTGGAATGATTTTCTCACTAGATGTGCCAAACCCAATGGTAGATCGACTGACTACACTACTCTAGTTCTCTCAAGATTGGTCAATGTTGCAGTGCACCTAGTGTCAGTCATGTCCTTGGATCACATCATTACTCTTGCACAACACTACATCCCAAATAAGAGGGTGGTAAAGAATAGAACAAGGGATATTGTCCATGACATCATGGCCCACAACATTGAAGATGTCTTCCACCTGCCAAAGGGGGTTGATAGATTCTATGTTTTTTCAGTCAACAAAGGTTTAGAATGGTTCAAGAACAACACACTGAATGCTTATGAGATCGTGAACAAATCATACTTGATTCAACACCTTCCCAAGAATAATCTGGAAAGAATAGATATTAGAAGAGGATACTTACAAGATGATACCCAGGCAATAGTCACAATGCTCAGTAGGTTATATGGACTGCCTCAATCCATCCAACTCAAACATTGGATATTTTGATGATTGAAAGGATCAAGGGGAGGAGAGCTAGGTTTGATTTGGATACCATCCTAAGAAAAAACATGGAACAGCAGTTGATTTAGTGAAACACAACCCCCATTTCTATATAACCTCATATATGGTTTACTTATTAGCAGCCAGGGAAGAATACTTAGGGTTGATAAAGAGAGGGGCCTTTAGAAAATCAAATATATGGTAATTCATTATGTACCCTCAACTGGTCAGGAAAGAAAAGATGGATGATAATAGCCCTGATTACATGATTGCCAATGATGCTTTCATCTTTGCGATTATCTACTCCATTGAAGGTGACTATGAAAAGAGACTCTTTGAGGAGGCAGCTACTAAAGTGAGAGTGATAGGAGCCTTTTACATTCAATTAAAAAATTTCACTTATATTAGAGTGGTAGGGTGTACTTTAGCACTAAAGAAGCTTCCCTAATATCCTTATGATTGAATAATTATTCTAGAAATGGCTAGGAAGCTCTTTGATGCCTACAAACATATCAAACACAAGAAGAAGCACTGTTGGGACTCCCCTATCAATTGGTCCCCATTCCTTACAAGACATGAAGGTCTATAAGTCTCTTGAATTCGAGTTGGATGAATGTCCCTTACAATCCCTTTGACTGATCAGAACCAAGTTTTACCCCATTAGTACCTACAACAACATCATGGGCAGACATTATGTTCATGAGCCTCACCTAGAGGATCACTGGCTGAATTGTGTGGATGACTATGAAGTTAGGATTTGGGACTACTATATAATGTCCCTTGAACTTGTACAAGCTTCCTTAGAACTCAAAATTCCACACAAGGCATGGGAAATGGAGACAAAGAATGTGTTATATCCTTTATATAATGAAGATAAAATATATAGAAGAGCTATCGTAAATGCAGAGGTGGACAAGGAAGAGAATGATAGTATTGATTTCAAGGCTAGGCATGTAGTTAAGACTACCAATGATTGGATTAAAAGGCCATTCAAGATGAACCCTGTACCAATGAAACCACGGTTTAATCCACCATCCAAAGGGGATAAGAAACAAGGGGAAAGGGTAGTAATGCCCAAATCAAAGAGGCCACACCCAATAAATTAGAAACAGTATACAAGCATGAATGCCCTGTTGCATATGACTCAAATCCAAACAATAAGCCACTAAAGACAAGGATGATTGGTATCATATCTCCACCCCCAAATCAATCAAAATCCACTCAAGGGTGGGCTCCTATTGCACACTGATCTCCTTCTGTGAAGACCACAGAACAAAAGGCTACCCAAGGGGAAAGGAGAAGAGTTTACAAAATGAAGAGATCCTCCATATCACAATAATTGGAGATTTTGTAAGAGGAAGATGAAGAAGAAGAAGGAGAAGAAGATATGCCTCTAAGAAGGAGAAAAAAATTGGGTACAACTACCCTCAAAAGGAAAGATCTATAAAAGGATGTCCCAATCAGTGTGGGGACAAGAACACAAGAGGAACAAGGAGATCCCAAGGACTCCCTTGGTCCTGATGAATTTTATCTATCTGGATTTTAGAATCTTGCAAGGTTTGAGGATCAAATGAAAAACCCACTTGATCATGTTATGGAACTGAATGTGGAGGGATGGGTACCATTGGTCCCAGAAGTTACACTCACTCCTCCTCCATCCCAATTCACTATCCCTACGACTGACAAGCCACTCATGGAATCAGACTCAGGGAAGAACATGGATACCAAGATGCCTTCATCAACCATTGAGTCTATAGGCATAGACAAAGAGGTAGAGGTACAAGTTACTCTAGGGATTAAAATTGTCTAGGCATCACAGAAAGATAAAAGATAACCACCTAAGGACACACTCATAGATAAGGAGGCTGGGAAGGACACATATGCTAAACATAGTTCACCCACTCCTCCACCTTTGGTTCAAGCTCCCACTACTCCTCTTCTCATCATTCCAACTCTTTCTCCAAATCCTTCACCTTTGGTTCAAGCTCCCACTCCTCCTCCTCTCATCATTCCAACTCATGTTCCCACTCCTCCACCTTCTGTTCCCATTTATTATTTAAAACCAATTACCCAAGTACTTCTATCCACAAGTTCAACACGATCTTCTTAGGCAAAGAAGAGGTTGGTAACAGGGCCCTGGATAGAAATATTGACAAGTTCTTCAGAAAATGTTGAGAAATCCCAAGGTGAGACAGTGTCTACAAGGGGAGAAAGTACCCCTCCACATGAACAAACACCTAAGGAGCTAGATACCACCACTGGGGAAAAACTAAGAGACATGACGAGAAAATTTCCAGAAGAAGAAGAAAATTCAAAAATTAGGGAATCTTTTGAGAAGGAAGCAGAAGGAGAGAAAAAAATGGAGGTCCAAACATTAAGAAAAACAACTTCATTTTTGAGAATTGCCCCATATGAGCTAGTCACTACCTTCACCAAAACCACATAGTTTACTAAATAAATACAACCAATAAGGAGGGTTTGCACTGAAGAGGAGGACAGAAACATGTTTTGGGATAATGGAGATGTGTGTACTAAGAGGGGAGGGGTGAATCAATACCCTTCAAAAATTTTAATCAAATCTTTGTAACCACTAGTTCTGTAATAACCGATTGAGTATATTTACATACACCAAACATATAGTATCACTGCTGAAATGTAAATGCATGTAAAGTAAAAAATACACATACATGAATTAAGTACTCATGACACTAGTATTTTGGTATCGTAGAAAACCCCTGTTAGAAGGTAAAAGCTTCTGTGGGGATGAGACCCACAAAACTTCACTACTGCAGTAAATAAAGTAGCATGTTAAAGCTTACAAAGAATGATCACTTCTGATGATCTTACCTTGTTAGGAGTAACAATGAGATCAATTAGATCTACCTCATGTGAGGATTTAGCAACATAGATTATGTGTGCACTCAGTTAAGAGATTTACAAAAGGATGGTTAAGTCTACTCTGTTAAGAGATTTTGGGGTCTATTACAATTGTTAGAAAGTAACATAAATGTGAGCTAAACATATACAATCTCAATATTTTGGATATAGAACCTTTAAGTACATATAAAACATATCACCTCAATGTGAATGATAATACCTTCTTCTCTGTTTTGCTCGGTAGCCTTGCCTCTGTTCTGATAACTGATTACTGCAATGTAGTCTCTATCCTTAAAACCCTTGTGTGATCTCTAATGTCTATAGTATGATGACTACTTGATCCTTTCTTGGTCAACATACATTAAAAAATGACATCTATACATTTATATATGTCAAACTTTATGACCTAATTAGGGCTTTACAATAACATCCCTAACCTAAGATCAATAGTGTACATAATTTACCTTGATCATTTAAACATAGGAGATATAAACAATTAATGTTGTAAATTCATAATTAATGCTCTCCTCAATCATTTTAAACCGTTATCTAGGTTGAAAAAAGGTTGCTACATAGAATGACGTTCATTAAAAAAATTTATGTGGCCTCTAGTCCACTTGGTTAATGTTGTCTCTCGGTACTTGGTATTGTCTGTGTATCTTGGTTAAACTGATGTTTGGTTATATTTTGTATCTCGGTGTTATGTAGTGCTCGGTAAAGTTTTTCTATTTGATAATCATTGCACTTGGTTAACTCTGGGTGTGATCAATGCTCTCAGTTAACTCTACACTTTAGTGATTATATCGACTGCCATGTTTGTGACTCTATTATCGAGTGTCCATTTTGAGTGCTTGAATACTAATGAAAACTTCAGTCCTCATTTGGAGTAATAACATGACATTTTTAGGCCAAACTTTCCATTAGAGTGAATCCAGTGTACTGGCATGGATAATGTCTTATGTCACTTAGGACGATAGGGGCCATTGGAAGCCACAAGTGGCAGTACCTAAAATAAGTCCTATCCAGTCTGAGGTAACTTCAGAATAGTAAAATTTTGAAGAGGTTGACTTAGGTGAACCTACTAGAGAAGGAAGTAAAACATTGGCAGCCTTAGGATTGAAACATGCAATGAGATTCATGGATAAGGAATAATAAAAGATAAATTCGCTAACAGAGTAGAATAAGGCATTGCAGAATTTCATTTGTAAAATAGAAGGTCCCATTGACCCAGACTTCCCAGAGGCCTCATTACAATCCATCTTAGAGAAAAAGAATACTCTGGAATCATTGAAAGGTATAAAAAAGTATTTTATTCAAATATGTACAGATTGGAAGACTGATTTTGAGTGATTGGGAGAGGACACCATCAGGAAGATCATGAAGCCTTTAGAGTTACCCTCAAGGAAACCACCAAATTGGTGGACATGATGGGGAATGAATAGGGATTGGATTTCCAAATAGAGATATGGAAGAAGGTTCTAAAGGACCTAAAAATAATAAGGAAGCAATACTTCCAAATTTTGATCAAGCTATATGAGGGGTCAAATCTTGACAATTTTGAAACATGGATCAAAGATATAGCCAAGACAATAAAGGTCTCTGAAAAATTCTTGGACATGATTAGTGAGAGACATAAAGGAGTTATGGAATGGGTTGAACAAATAGAGAAGTTTTTCATAAGTATAGACTTCCACTTGTATGAAGATGATGAAAAAAAATTCTTATACCCTATCAAGAACATTGTGCAGCTATTTAAAGAAATTTTTTCTGGTATCAACACTAAGGAGGACCTCAAACAACTTTTTATATTTAAAGAGGGCATGCAAAGATTGTTAGAACATGAAGAAGAAATAAAATTCTTCACTTCTGATTTAAACACTTTCAGAGAAAAGAAAGAGAAACACCTCAATGATGTATAGGTAGCGAACTAAGATGAGATATAGGAGATAGTACAGAGGCTCCGAGATGCCTATCTAGACATCCTCCCAAACTGACTAAGCGTCCAGTTTTGGAATTAGCCAAATTTTGTAGAGTGGATCTTTGAACACTTAGCCATTTCTCTAGGTTCAGTTTTGCAGCCTTTTGGACTTTGAAAGGCCAAAATTTTGGGGGTCTTCAACGATCTATACTTAGTCATTTTTTAGCCTTCCAATTTTTAGAGCAAAGGTCGGGGTCCAAAATTTTTTGGCCATTTTGACATGAGAGAAATTTGCATAAAGGAGTTGTTCCAGATCATAATGCTTGAAGGTTTGGGTTCATTTTGGGTTATCAAAAGGAAATAAATTAGGTGCACATTCACAAAGAAGCACAGATGAATATTACAAAGAGAATTCCAAGTTTTAGATGAAGACTGCAATTCAAAAGGGTGGAGCTCTAGTTTTGATTTCTTATTTCTTGTGCAGTTTTGGCCCTGATTTCTTACACAAATGAGATGTAAATAGATTAAAAATTGATGCAAGTTGTTAAAAATCATCTTAGGAGTAGATTTTCTTAAGTTATATGTAGATTTAGCTTTATTTCACTATTTTTGGGTAATTAGAACCATGTTTCAGGGTTACAAGTTTTGTAATTTAAGCTCTATATATTCCATCAAAATAATACAAGAACCTAAACCCTAGCACAAATATGAAAGCTCAAAAGTGAAAAAAATAAAAAAGAACTAATGTTTGATCTCTATGTACATGGTGAAATTTTTGATGAAAATAACTTCAGACCTGGAATGAGCACTGAAACACCTTTCCAATGCCTATTCTTTTTCAGAAAATGGAGTCCGGATGCACAAGTTATTGTTGGAATTAATGGGGAAGTGTGTACTGAGAGGGGAGGGGTGAATCAGTACCTCTAAAATTTTTGTATCTTTTAACCTATATCCTTTGAGTAATCAATTGTTCATCCAACCATCTGCTCTATACTTTCTTGATGTAAGACATATCAATTCTTTTAACTTAACCAAACATGTGAACATTCATAGAAACATTCATGAAAGTAATTGACACATAACACAAGATATGATAATGTAGAAAACTCCTGTTAGGAAGTAAAAACTATGGTGAGGATGGCACCCACAAATTCTTCACTATATGCAAATTAGAAGGGGCCAGTTAAGGCTTACAATTTGATCACTTCTGATGATCTACCCTGTTAGGAGTATCTGTGGAGACTTGTTAAAGTCTACTCTATTAAGAGCTCTAGCAACACTATTTACTATGCACTCGGTTAAGAGATTTACAATTGGATGGTTAAATCCACCTTCCTTGAAAGGATTTTTACACTTTGCTTCACTTGTTAGAATGTAAGAAAATTACACTTTGAAATGAGTGTATGCAATCTCCTATTATTGATTACAGATCCATTTAAGATTACATGTATAAGTGTATCACCTAATTTGATTGAATAATACCTCTGTTGCTCGATAGCCTCTGTTCTTGGTTCTTGATAACCAAATTCACCTTATGTTTTTCTGGTTCTTGAAACTTTCAGTCTGATCCATGGATGTGCTCATAGGCTACAGTGTTAGAATAGTCCCAAAGGATAATTGAGAGGGGGGGGGTGAATCAGTTATCAGTAACTTCAGTTATTTTTACTTCTTTAACTTTAGTATACAACAAAGTAAATGCATAATCAGATAACACAGTACTCAACACACAATTTGATTACGGGGAAACCAAATGGTAAA
>MU223362.1:701822-737783 GCA_018584345.1 Thuja plicata | reverse complement strand
GCAAAGTGACCTATCTTATTACATGAAAAACATTTGAATGGAAGTTGTCCTTCATATTTACCTTTTCCTTTCTTTTCTCTTCTAGCAATCATAGCTATGATTTCTTCAATTTCTTCATCAACTTCTTATTCCCCATCATGACTGGATATGTGTAAGGATTTCTTACCATGGACTGTGGCTTTGAAGGCTATTTCACTTTTATGTTCAGTCTTTAGTCTTGATATCTCAAACACTGAGATTTTGCTAATTAGAGTCTCTCTCTTGAAGTTTTGTGAGAATTGCATAGTTTCCTCTAGAATATTGATCTTGTTTTCATAGTCTGATGTCAAATTAGTTAGCAACTTGTCCATTATATCTTCTTTTGATATTTCACCACCATTATTTCTGATTCCAGATATTGCTTCATTTATCCTTTGATTGTAAGCTCTAATGTTCTCTTCAGGCAACATCTCAAGGCTGTTGTATTTCTTCTTCCATATCTTCCTGCGTGCATTCTTTGCTTGAACATCCCCTTCAAACATGTCTTCTAAATACTTCCATATGGTATATGCTTTGTCAATTTTCTTGATTTCATAAAATTCACTGTCAGATAAGGTGCTAATTAGGGCTTCTTTGGCAATTGCATTATGTGTAAATATGTCATTTTGTCTATTAGTAGCATCATTCTTTGCAAGGTCTTTCAGAGATGGAATTACAACCTCTTGTGTGGCAATTTCAAATATCTCAAAGCCAATACACTGTAGATGTGTTATCACTTTTTTTTTCCAATCCAAATAATTTTCTCCATCAAACTTAGAGCTTTCTTTTCTGAAGTAAGACATCTTGATCTACCTTAAGCTGTTAGGCTTCTTCTCCAAGGCACTTGGCTCTGATACCAATTGTTAGAATAGTCCCAAAGGATAACTGAGAGGGGGGGCTAAATCATTTATCAGTAACTTCAGTTATTTTTACTTCTTTAACTTTAGTATACAACAAAGTAAATGCATAATCAAATAACATAGTACTCAACACACAATTTGATTATAGGGAAACCAAATGGTAAAAACCCGGTGGGAATTAGAACCCACAATAAACTATACTTGTTTGTAGTAATCCTTATTAGAAGATATTTCAATCCTGTTATGATTTTTACAATACAATGCAATAAGTATAGTGACCTGGTTAAGGGTCAGACCCTGTTAGGAGTCTTTTACAAATAATCCTGTTAGGGGTGGTGGACTCACTGTCCAAAAGCTCACTGCTTGATGGTTAAGGCTACAACCTTCCGAATAATAGATATGCACTATATCTGATGATGAATTTTAGAGTAGACCTACTATCTTGATCAGCTCCAATGTATTACAATCTTTCACTTTTTCTTCACATAGACCCTTGATGAATGAACCAACTCTGATAATCTACTCTATACATCTTTCTTTACTTTTTCGTATCATAATTGAACTACTATAAGTATCTTCTCTAAACTAGAAGGTCATTTTGGCTCTTAGAAACACTTCATCAATATCTTAGTCAGCTTAACTAAGCACACAAACAATATTAAGTCCATGCAAGTCAATGTTGAACAGATGCGATGCTTCACTGAGTCGGCCTCACCAAATTAACCATAACTTTGTAATCTTCTTGAAACACATTTTCCGCCTTTGGATTTATATCATAAACTCATAATTAATCATGCATATACACACGCATATCCTGAAGATAGGTGCAAATCATGAAACACGTTATATACATCGGCCCTAAACCATTATACTTCCAGAACTGTAACTGCTAACAATAGAATTGCATAACTTTAATGAAACATCATATCTGGGTCTGCGTGTATGAACATAACATAATAAACATTTCAACAACATGTATCTATCCACACAAGTCTTCATGTCATCATTCAGATAAGTTCATACAGAATTACTACTATGTATTATATGTTGTCATCAATGACAAACATACAAACAAACAACTCTCAGAATCAAATCTCCAACATACACTCATCCTCTCATCCATCATAATGAATGATTACAACATCTATTTATAAGATAGATTGACCTAATTAAGTTTCACATAAGAAATTATTAACTCTATGATCACAAGTTTATAACTTTACCTTGATCTTTTAGTCTATATGTTTTAAATCAGTTAGACTAATTAAAACACTTACATTAATGTTTCTTGTCCCTTAAGTAATGGTTTCAAAACAAATCAAGAATCTATAAATAGAATATGTATGTTTTATCTGACGTGGAAGTCAGATCCCCTTTTTGTGGTCTTCAAGTGACTTTTGGTTTCTATCGGTTGGTTATGTTCTGAAATCAGTTTGATTGTCTCTCGGTGTTCCTTGCTTGAACTGTCTCTCAAGTTCCACTTTGACTATTCTCTCGAGTTTCACTATATGCTACTCATTGGGTTCCACTCTCGAGTTCCTCTTTATCCTTTTCACTTTTCATTTTTGGTTTACACGCAAAACTATGTCATCGGTTTTCTTTGTACTTAGCAAATTTCAGTGATCTCTGATATCCGTATTTTCAGTTTGAGCTTTTCCTTTCTTTCGGTGTATGTTTACTAAAGATATTCTTTGCATACTAATGGAAAAATAATTTCATCAATCTCCCCCTTTGACATTACTATCAAAAAATGATATGTGCAAAATACTTAACACATTGTTTAGTATGTACACCATATATATTCCTTAGTCATTTCATGACCCCCCTATGCATATGTCAGTATAGTATAAGTGTATGTACATGATACTATTTTTTTAATAGTTTTCCCATTTGTACATATAACATTATTTTCCCCCTTTTTTGATATTAAGGGAAAAGGTGTATACATATAGCTTATCAAAAATATGAGAGTGTGAGGACTTCATGTCCTCCATCATCTTCTCCCATTTTTCCTTCAGGTTTTCTAGAGCCATGTGCTCGAGTGTGATCCTTGCTTGCATATTGTAGATGTTGTCTGCTATAAACATCTTAGGGGTGGCTATCAATTGTCTTTCCAAAATGATGTTTTGCTGAAGTAGTGTTAGATTTGGTAGAAGTTGAGCCTGGAGCTCGGTGACCTCTTCCCTAAAATGTGTTTATGCTTCCCACAGTTCCTACCTTAACCTTTTTATCTCAACAATTTTCTCATAATGCAACTTGATTGCATTGTCATCAGTGGTTAAGCCTTTAGCACTTATAGCTAGATCAGAATCTAAGTTTGCTATTTTATCACTATGATCCTTAGTGAATTTATCAATTGTGCTCAATTGTTGTATCAAGGAAATAGCTTCAATAATTATTGAATCTAATTCACTTACTAATTCTGAAAGAATTACCTTGTTTTCTACCACTTCTTGGCTGATCTTTTCAACAAGTTTGTGCTAATATTTCTACTTTTCTCTCTCCTCAATTGCCTTTTCTGCATCAATTTTTTGTGTTGTGATGGCCTCGGTAAGAGTGGCTAGTTGATCAAGGATAGGTTTATTTTGATCAACATTAACATCAGGTACAAACTGATTTAAGATGTCCCTAGTTGTTTCTAGTACCATGGAGTCTTTGTGCTCCTTTCTTAGCTCCTCCTGTAGTGCCTTCCTTTGGCATATTTCACCATACTCTTTAAGTGCATCATACTCTAGTATAGTTGGGTCACATTTGGGTATCTCAATTATCTCATGTAGAGTGACTTCCAACTTAGTTTTTTGGATTTCTTCTTCTTCTTCTGAGTTTCACTTGAATGTAGAAGCATAGCCATCTTCTCGTCTTTGTTTGTTGTGCTGGATGAAGTGATTTGGGGTGTGCCTCTTTTTTTAGTTGTGCCTTGGTATCAGCTTGTTGGTTTTGAGTGGACGTCTCCACATCAACCTTTACATTATCTGTACCAACCTTTTTGGTTTCCTCAGGAGTGCCATCTTTTGGTTTTTCTCCTTCATCGGTATCCTTAAGGACTCCTTCTTTCTTTGTCTATGAATCCTTCTTAGTAGTTTCTCCATCTATTTTCTTTGAATATCCTTTTGTAACCTTGTTAGTATCAGTTACATTTTGAGTGTCTCCGATGACATTCTGGTCATCAGTGTTGTCTTTCTTTACTTCATCCCCTGCATCCTTGGGAATGCTTGAATCTTTGTCAGGTGATTTGTCTTCTTCTTGAAGTATATTGATGGCTTGCATCAATATTGGCATGTTTCCTGGTATGTTCACATGTGAAGTGTCAATTGTATTGTCCTATTCGTCGGTCGTGTCCTTGATAACAATGACATCTTCATCTTTCTGTATTCCTTCTGTTGGATCATCGGTTATGTCAATGATTGTGTTGTCTACAATGTTATCCATGGTGGTTTCCAACTATGTCTTATCTACAACATCCATATCCTTGTTTCTCATGGTGTCCATTTCATCTTTTTCTAATTCAACATATGTGATGATAATTGGTTCTGTGCTCTCAGTGGCCTGATTATCCTTGGATTCTTGATTTTTGGTAAGAGCTCATTGTGGCTCGGGACTTATATCCTTTACAAGAATATCAAGTATTCCTTTAAGCACTTGGTAGGATCTCAACTTTGGTGAAAACATTTTGGAATGAACCTTCATCATTTCTTTGATCTCCTCCATTTTTTATTTAGGAGGCATGATTGATACTAGGGCTCTTTCACTGATTTCTTTTTCAGAGTGCAAGGCAAAAGTCCATCTTGCCAATAGCATGTCTTGAAGTTCTTTGGGCATACTACCTGCCAATTGGATTGGGAGGTATTTGTATATGCACATCATCTTTATAATTTCCTCCTCAATCTTATTTTGATCCAAGGGATCCAATTTTAACCATTTCTTTACCTTCCTTGTATTTACTGAACTTGTATTGATAATTATGGCACATACCTCATCAACTATTTCAGGAATCTTGTTCTTTTCTTCTTGAACACCTTCATCATGTTATGTGTCCTCAATATCTTCCCTGGTTCTAATGAACTTTCTTCTCTTTGTTGGCCCTTTTTTTTGTGTTGTCAGTTTCCTCTTGTAGGTCCTTACTTAACCTTTCTTCAATGGTGAAGGACTTGTGTCCTTGGCTATCTAACTTCTTGTCCTTGAAGCAACTGTGGTTCTAGGCTTCTTATCTGCTATTGATAATGGAGTATCTAACTCTGTAGACTCGGAGTCACTTTCCTACTCAGCCTTACCGAAGGGTGACTGTCCCTCGATTTCTTCTAACTTTTCAGTTTCTTCCTCTGTGACCGACAACCTTTTCTTCAAGTTCTTTACCATTTTATCTTTCTTCCTATCTATTTTCTTTACAACCAAGCCAGTTTTGATTCTTTCTTTGGCCTCTTCATAAGTGCCAAAATTTGGTTTTGTTTTGTCTAAGGGTTCATTTATCAATGCATCAATTGGATGCTTGATCAATGTTTACCTCATAGTCTAATGGTTGCAACCATGTTGTCCTTGTTATATTAGGTTTGATGTATGTTTGGTTTGTGTCAACCATGAAACATATATCATTCTTGAATTTATCAATTAGTTGCTCAAGGATCCTTACTCTTTTCTACATTCTCTCCTTGAATCTAGTAAAGTACTCATCCATAACTATCTCAAAATTGTCTCCCAGTGATGTTATGTACTCAGTGATCTATATGGTGACTGGTCTAGTGGTATCCCATTTTTCAACTCCTAGTGATGGAAAATATTCTTGGAAGTAAAATAAAATGCACATGATAAGTGAGCCAAACTTACATGTATTTGTCTTTGCATTTTTTATTATTCTCAATTTTTCTTCTAACTGGTTGAGTAGAAGTTCTGACAGATCCAACTAAGTTCCTTTCTTTACAATCTTGTATGTTGTATCCACTGCTCCAAATTCTATGTTGTTCATCCTGCTAGCTTGAAAGAATTTTTAGCCTAGGACACATGCTCCAAAGTTTAGTTCATCATCTGTGATAGTGGAACCTTAAGTCCTCTTCCATCACACTTGGCTCTTGTGTTCTAAACAATTTTATCCTTGCGTGGGTGTTTCAATTCCTTTACCTTATTGCTTATTCGATAAATGGTTAATGCATGAATAAAATCTTGGGTTATCATTTTAGGCTCATCCAGTCATAGCTTGTGGTTGTGAATTCTACTTAGTACTAACCGAATCCACTCGATCTTGAATACCTTTGGGAAAAATAGGGTATTTGTCATCCCTTTCACTTCTATGTGCTTGTTCTCATCTTTAATAGATCCATCATCATTACATAGCTTCTTGAAACATTGTTCAACCTCCAGGTCGCCAATTTCTACAATCTTGGAGTGAATGTATGCTCGCACATCTTCGACGAGCAAAACCCTAGCTGGTATTCGCGAGAATGCTCTAGCATTGTTGTGTTGTGCTGCAACCTCTGGGCATATCTTGTAATGGGTTCCTTATAGGTAGAATTCTTGACAAGTTTGACCTTTTCCTTCTTGATGCTCTTTATTTTAGTGGTTCTTGAAGTCGTGATCATTATTTCAAACATTTAGGGCTTTTCGTAAATGCGTAAAACAAAGTTCTCAATTATCTTAGGAACTTACTGTTTACTTCTGTAGTGGTCACTGATCTGTTTGGAGTGTTGTGGGTCGTGTTGAATTCAATCTGTGATGTTGTCATTGTGTGCTCAAATTTTTCTTTCATTGCTCTGATCTTCTTGCTAGTGAATAATGAAACCCTTCCATCACCTTTTTATAGATGTTTACCCTAAGTCGAGTCATTAATGCTCAACCACTCCTCAGTGTGTGAAGATAGAGTCATCAGGTTAAACACTAACTTCTCTTTTCAGTGGCAATGTGATACTTCAGGGAAGTTGTCTAACCTCTTTCTTTTACTGACAGGTTTCGGTGTATGACAAAGATAACTTTGTCTACTTGCTTGATTACCGACGATTTTTGGTTTACACTAGCAACTTTTTGTTTTACATGTTAACCGACGAGTTTTGGTAAGTGCAAACAATTTATCTTTGAGTGTATACCGATGGACTTTGGTATGTATTTCCTGATGGAATAGTTTTCAAAAATTTTAAAAAGTAATACCATGATGCATCTTTACTTATGCTAATTTGTCATTTCATCAACATATTATGGAACTGATGTAAAATAAAGCTTAGTGTAATGTAGTTCCATAATTACTTGTTCTACTTAGGTAGGGGTGGTGATCTCACTAGATCCATTGGATAAGGTGTCACCAATTTCATTGCTTGGTCCAGCTTCATCAGTGTTAGTAGGTTTCCTCCACATTTTGTTTCTCATCTTCTGGATGTATTCAATGGTATTTCCATTGGAGAATGTGTTGGTCTCTTTCATTTGGTCTCTACAGTATTTATTGAGATGACCAACTTTATGACAGTGTAAGCATGAAATTCCATGTATTGTAATCCCATATGTACTGGTTACCGACTCTTTTCAGTTGATAGGCAGTTTCTAGACCTTTAGGCTTCCATGCTTTCTTTTTCTTTTTCTAGCATTCAAGAGTTGTGTGCCCATTCATTTTGCAAGTAGGACAATATTTATCCATGTAGGTTTCCTTCTTTGGTTGTTTCATCTTAGACTTACATTCATATGATTTATGTCCTTTCTTGTTACATTTATAACAAAATCCTATGAATGAAGATGTAGATTTAGGAATATCTTTCATTTTTCTCCTACATACATTTGATGTGTGGCCTTTCTTTCCATAGTGATTGCATGTCAGCTTTCTTGTTCTTGGATTTGCATAGATATTCTATGGATCAGCTTGATTCGGTGATTCTCCATTCTTGGTATAGCCTAGACCGGTGTTGTTGTTGATTCTTCGTTGTCCATCAAGAAAATCATGAATTCTTTTATTTATTTCTTCAACTTTCTTGATAATTTCATTATGTTGCTACTAAATTCTTAGTTCTTGTTTCAGCTTTTCATTTTCTCCCCTTAGCTCACTGATAGCTTCTATTATTTCAATGAGTTGAACATTCATTCTGTTTACCTCTTGAATCATAAGAATAATCTGATTTGTAATATGATGGTGATGTTCTGTTAGTCTTTGTATTTCTGACTCTTTTTCTTGTAGCTTTTCAGTAATCTTCCTTCTATCATCAATAACTAGTGTTCTTTCTTTCTCAGCTTGTCTAGATTGTTCATGACATCAATCATTCTTACCATCTATGTCTCTTGACTAATTTGCAGAGATTTCACTTGTCCATCCAAATGTTGATTGATTTCATTTAGGCTTGTGATGCTTTCTTCCGATGTGTCTGATGCTTTGCTAGTAGTTGACCTTGAGGACTCAAATAAATCTAGTATCTCTTCCTCATGGTAATCAGTTTCATTACAGTGAGATGCCATAATCTTTCTTTCATCTAACAGTTGTCTCATCTTGATTCTAGCTTCTTTATACCGCTCATAGAAGATCTGAATTTCTAGCTTTTGATTCTCAATACTCTTGTCAAGTCTGTACTTCTCCATTGTATAATCTTTTCTCTTAAGCCTTTAAGATTTCCAAATAAGAGACAGATCTCTTATACCAATTTTTGGAATTAATGGGAAGTGTGTACTGAGAGGGGAGGGGTGAATCAGTACCTCTAAAACTTTTGTATCTTTTAACATATATCCTTTGAGTAATCAATTGTTCATCCAACCATTGGTTCTATACTTTCTTGATGTAAGACATATCAATTCTTTTAACTTAACCAAACATGTGAATATTCATATAAATATTCATGAAAGTAATTGACAAATAACACAAGATATGATAACATAGAAAACCAGTGTTAGGAAGTCAAAACTACGGTGGGGATGGCACCCACAAATTCTTCACTATCTACAAGTTGGAAGGGGCTGGTTAAGGCTTACAATTTGATCACTTCTGATGATCTACCCTGTTAGGAGTATCTGTGGAGACCTGTTAAAGTCTACTCTATTAAGAGCTTTAGAAACACTATTTAGTGTGCACTCAGTTAAGATATTTACAATTGGATGGTTAAATCCACCTTCCTTGAAAGTATTTTTACACTTTGCTTCACTTGTTAGAATGTAAGAAAATTACTCTTTGACCCGAGTGTATGCAATTTCCTATTTATGATTATAGATCCAATTAAGATTACATGCATAAGTGTATCACCTAATTTGATTGAATAATACCTATGTTGCTCGGTAACCTCTGTTCTTGGTTCTTGATAACCAAATTCACCTTTTGTTGTTCTAGTTTTTGAAAATTTTAGTTCGATCCATAGATGTGCTCATAGGCTACATTCATCCTCTCATATATCATAATTAATGATTACAACATCTATTTATAAGATAGATTGACCTAATTAAGTTTCATGTACAACAATATTAACTCTATGCTCACAGGTTTACAACTTTACCTTGATCTTTTAGTCTATATGTTTTAAATCAGTTAGACTGATTAAAACACTTACATTAATGTTTCTTGTCCCTTAAGTAATGGTTTTAAGACAAATCAAGACACTATAAATATAATATGAATGTTTTATCTGACGTGGAAGTCAGATCCACTTTTTACAGGCTTCAACTGACTTTCGGTTGCTGTGGGTCGATTATATTCTGAAATCAGTTTGACTGTCTCTCGGTGTTCCTTGCTTGAACTTTCTCTCAAGTTCCACTTTGACTATTCTCTTGGGTTGCACTATATCCTTCTTGTTGGGTTCCACTATCGGGTTCCTCTTTATCCTTTTCACTTTGCATTTTTGGTTTACACACAAAATTGTGTCGTCGGCTTTCTTTGTACTTAGCAAATTTTGGTGATCTTTGATATCTATATTATCAATTTTCTCTTGTCCTGTCTTTCAGTGTATGTTTACTGAAGATCTTCTTTGCATACTAATGGAAAAATAATTTCATTAGTTATGCCACCAGGAAGGCAAAAAAAAAATCTTTGACTTTGACTAGTAGAAAACCCTATAAAATAGAAAAATCAGAAAACCTCACCTGCAAAATAGCTCCATCTCATAATCATCTTTCCGACGATATCTTGTTTGCCCAAAAATGCCTCTGTTTGCTTAATATATGGCCAAAAAATCACCGATAGGTCAAAAACAATGCAAAAATAGTTTTTCCAGCTAGTGGTTACTCTAGTGACCGCTAGTAATTAGAGGTTGGCGGTTAGACAAACCACTAGTGGTTAGCCACTGGCAGTTACACTCACCGCTAGTTATTAGTCATTGGAAGTTACACTAACCACTAGTGGATAGCCATAGGTGGTTACACTAACTTCTAATGGTTAGTCATTGATGGTTACACTAACTACTAGGGGTTAGAGGAAAATTTCTTAAAAAAAAACAAAAATAAAACAAAATTTCAAAAATTGTGCCTTTATCCATATGATCAGGGGGCTAAGTTTTGCCGCAGATGTTGCAGTGACCGAAATAGGTTGAATTTCATATCAAAATTTGTTGAATCGGCCTTCTGAAGCTTATGGAGAGGCTTTTTTGGGCCCAAAGTTCTCTAAATTTTTGGGTACCTTCTAAAACATAGAAAACCCTAGAACTTTAAACCCTTGTAAAATTGACCTTGTGTGTCCGATTTCAATGAAATAAAAGGCTATCCTAATTATATAGAACCTTATATATCTGATTGTGATATCCAAATTGTCCCAAGATTCACATAAAACCCCATTGTAATAAAAATCTCAAAATTGACGAATAAGAAGCTGCAAGGTAAGCTCTAATACCATATTATAATTCAAGAATGGGGAATTCTCACAAGTTCAATAATCACCTGCATGAAAAAACCTGTCACGTACAAGTGAAAATCCTTATACAATAAAGTGCATAAACAATTGAAATGGAGGAATAAATGAGATTGAATTAATCAAAATAATAATTACAAAGAGATGAATCCTTAATAAAGGAGATCAAAACCACAAAGGATGCATGCAAATAATAAAATAATTATTAAATGCATGCATGCATAAAATAAAAAGAATTAGTAAATGTAAACTAAAGCTTCCTAAATTTAGCTTAAGTGAAAAAAGAAAAAAAAGTGACTTAATTAATTAATCAATTGTGATTAAATTAATTAAGTTAAATAACCTTTTTACTCTAACATAAAATTTGTAACACCCATCTTCAAATTAAATGAAAATTATCCTTGTGTGTAACGCCTCTTGATGGAATCCTTATGTGTTTCATTTATTAAGTGTGTTTTGTGCTCCTTGTAGCCTTTGAGTTCTTTCTTGAATTGTGAATCTAAGGGGTGGACTTGGAAGCTTGTAATCTAGTTCCAAAGTTCTAGTTTTTCTTAGCCACTCAACCTCCACATTCTATAGTTTCATGAGATTATGAGTGTCAAGGTACACCTTGGAATGTTCTAATTTGGCTTGTTACTTGATCCTTTCCTATTGTGCCTCATAACTCTTTATTCCTCATAACTTCCTTACTTATCTCCTTTCTTATGATTTCCTCTCTAATCTCATCTCTTTCTCCCCTCTATCTTCTTCACAAATGTCAAGCCTTCAATCTATTCTCTCTCCACCTCTCCAATTATATGTTCTTACATATGAGGCCTTTAACCTTTGGAGGAACTTATAAACATAACAACTAGGTTCCAAGTACCAATTATACCCTAAGGCTTAATCCTCAATATTTTTTTGGTCCCAATCCCTGTTCATTTTCTAAACACGTGAATTGATTGTTCTTCACTTTGTAGGACCTTTTTTCACATTCCTCCTCGGGTTTGACCCTTGACCTTACTTTTAACCTTTGGACACATGAACTTGTCACTCAATATTTTCTAAAGCAATTCTAAATCTTGGTTTTCATTTTTCATTTTTTTCTAAATCCATACACAAAGTCTATACTCAAATTGATTAAACCTCTCAATTTGTTTGGTAACACTCTTTAATAATTATACTTCAAAAGAAAAAAAGAAAAAAAGAAAAAAACCACCATATGCTTTGTAGTGTATGATCCTTGGATGACCATGTAGAATATGGTAAACATTTTCATACCTAAATAGACCAAAATCAATGCCTCTCTAGTTATGTAGGTTAAAATTTACCTAGAATTTAGTCGACCATTTGATTCAAGTATTTTTTTAAATCTTACTGTACTTATTCAAATTCCTATATGGTCTAATTATTCATTTATAATCACATCTTAATTACCATTATGGTACTTTTAGACTCCTTCTACATCGCCTTAAATACCTTCTGTGTTTACCTTCGGTCTTTGATCGTGTGGAGAGACTCACAAAATTTCAAAATTGCAACATTGGCTGAAATGTGTCAGCTCAGCGGGGGTTTCTAAATACTCCACAATGAATTTATCTCTTCAAGCTTCCACCAGCCCATGACGTGTTACCTAGGACACTCTCTCTGATGCATATTCAGGGAATATGCTTTCCTGTGGGGGAATTCATGACTAACAAGTTTTCTAGATAGATATTCTATTTTCGATGCTTGAATTGGATCGTGCAATCATGGCATCTCTGATCAAGTCATCATGATTTTTTGGTTGAGCCCAACTAGCAATCATGTTTTGATAAACCAATCAATTTCAAGAATTTTCTCGTAGCATAAGGAATTGAGCATTCCATGCCAGATTTTTTGGCAAGTAGATCGATTGTAACAAAATTGCAATCATTCTGAGATCATCTCAATTGAGGGTTGTTCTATAAATCCATAAAAATTTGCAAAGTAACAAGGTTGGAAAATATTGGACTCTAATTCAATAAGGTGAAGAAATAAACTATATTATTTGTAGAGATTATGGTTTTCTGAGAACAAGACCCTATGGCCTTTTTTCCAGGGCTGCATACTATAACATATATTTTCTAGGGCATTCTCTCTCGCCTTGGCATGTTTTCTCTTAATAAATCATGGGGATAGTGTACTCGGTGCCTTTTCCTTTTTGTTAATCAATGTGTCATGTGCTGAACTTTCATAGGTTTGGTCTAGTCTGTGTATGCTCTTTGCAGTTTCCCCCTTCAAAAGATGGTTTTAGGAAGTGAGGTCTTTTCTTTTGACCCTTATAAGAAATATTTATGTATTTTCATAAATAGGGTCTTATACTGTGTCCTCACTTGAGGAGACTTTCACTTTATTTAGGAGTGATGTCCCTTAATTCAGACCCTTGTAGATTCCTCCCATGATAGGATATGAATGTGTGAGCCCTATGTCTGACGACTTTGGATTCTCATTCTTCTGCCAAAAATGAAGGGAATGTGGTGCACCATGTCATGAGAAAGTGATGACACAGATGTCTTCCCAGAGAAGGATGAACCCTTGCAAATACCACTTGACAAATTCTTAGCCCACCTTACAAAGATTTTGTTTGGTGCTTCACCTCCCCTTAGCTTAGGTTGTTTGATTAAAGGTGATCTTCCTACCTTTTCCCCAAACACCAACCACAAAGAGACAAATTTTAAAATACCAGAGGTTGTGTTGTACGATGAACCCCGTCTCATCTCCTACAACACTTCCAGAACTGTCCCTCCACCCCTGACGTGAGCCGCAAGCCATGGGATCAACAATACTAATAATGACTCCTTATGCATGATTGTTCAACATTTTTCACAATTACAATTTCAAATTTCAGTTATATGTCATTCTTATCTTCTAACAATTTAATATATTATGAAATATAATAATCATTTTCAACCCTTATGATTACTCCCATACTACTCATGGTACAAGTCTAAGAATTTTCAGTCTTCTTCTTCACTTAGATTATATGATAATTTTATACTTCATTTGATTTCTTATGATGTTTTCTCTAATTACTATAATATGCTTCCTACAACTCATGGTAGTCTTAGATCTCTATATTAATTGATTCATGTTCTTCTCAAGTCCATTTTTATCTTAATTTCATGAATATTTTTATTTTTTTTCATTTCTAATGGGTTGGCTAGTACTTATTTTTATGTTATTGTAGATAAGGTTTTCCGAACAATGCTAAAAGGTAAATTTAGGCTTGTTGTTTTCATTTTCCTTTTTTATTTCTCTCTTTTTCAATTTTTATACATTTATTAAATTGTACCACTATTTTAAATAAAAATGTGTTCAAGTCATTATATTCTAATGTATACTTTATTTTAAGTACTAGTCATGGTGTGAAATGTTGACAAACAATTAAGGGGATTTTTCGTTATCAGGATTGTTTGTGGGTTGATATAATGTAGAGAAGTTGAAATCATTGAAGTTGAAAGACTCAGTATGTACATATTCTTAACATTTTAAATTCTTTTGATGACCTTTTCTACTACCTACTAATTCAACATTTTATTTTACAATGTATTAAATTTTAGAGTTCATATATCGAGTATACTAATAAATAAAGATTGGATCAAACAATTACCAAAATATATTAATTCCTTCCCAATCTCCTTGTACACATGTGTCTTGTGGTCAATGATACACAAGGAACTATGTACAACCATTATCTTCTCTTCTCTCCTAGAGTTAAGTCTATTCCTCTTAAGAGAATAGATGAAGCTATAAGTAGACCAATTCCTATCTATAGTTGAAGAACTAGAAACCTGAGATAGAAGACACATGGAGAGTATGATAGTCTATGATTTTTGTACTCCATGAAAAATCCACCACAAAATTAGTTCCTACTTATATGAAATATTATATACATCCTTTCCCCATTCGAATAACCCACAAGGGTGGAAAATGTTGTTCACACAGCACAAATCTTGCTAGAAATTTCAACATCATACACCTTATCAATGCACCTGAAGAACCTTCCCTTCACACCATCATCCTAAATTGGTGTAACTCTATTTGACCTAGGCATGTACCAATTCACATATTCAATTCATAAGAAACCATGTGCAAGGGGATGTTCAATATTTCCCATCTGTGCTGAATAATTGGCCGAATGTGCTCATTGTAGAATGCTAAAGTGGTTGAAAAACTTGAATTTGAAAAAAATACACTTAAATATCGTCTATCACTAGGGAACACATGGACATCCCCAAAATTGTTAAGAGACCTCTAGGTTTCCCCACGATGTGTTCTCTTCATGTTTCGGCAATGGCTAGGTGGTGGTCAGGTATCCCATCCCAGGAATGCAAGGGTCCAAGGGACAGGACACGTCACTGTGTAGCACTAAACTAAATAGGATATCTAAAGATTGAAGGTATTAATTTTGTAATAGTTTGTTTGTAAACTTCTAATGATATGAAGTGTAGTGTTTATTGAAAATAATTGTGATTTGTACATTCTTTAAGTTGGTGCTTTTTGAATACTGAGTGGGTACTCATTTAAGAAAGAGTTGGTGCTCTTCAAATATTTGTTGGGTGACTCCTTAGAGTTGGTGCCATTAAACATTGTAATTGAAGCTATTCGTGTGGTTGGATTAGGACAGTAAATCCTAGCAAAATTTCTCACTATGGTTTTCCAATCTTCTTGTACATTATTTTTTGGTATGGTTGTATTGCCTTCTTGTTTCAGTTTCAATTACTTTCAGATTTTAGTTTGAAGGTTAAAAGGTTTTAATTGCACTTAAGTTAAAAAATAAATCCATCTACTACTAGTTCACCCCCATCTTCTAAGTAGTAGGATCATGTTCTTCAAGAGTTATGAGGAAAAATAGGCAAGGATCGAATAATGAGCTAGATTAAAACATTCTAAGTCCAAGTTGTACCCCGAGACTCATAGCCTCACAAAAATAAAAAAATGTGGAGGTTGAGGGGATAAGATAACCTAGAAATTTGGAAATTGGCTCCAAGCTTCCAATTACATCTAAAGTTTCACAATTCAAACAAGTATTCAGAGGCTCCAAAGAACACAAAAGACACTTAAGACAATAAAACACATAAAAATTCCATCATGAAGGGTTACACACGAGGAAAAAACTAATCACAATAGAAGGTGGATTATAAAAAATTTAGAGGTATCCCAATAGATTCTATAGAACAATTGAACATGATTGTACCTATAATTCTTTGTAGGGCTCCCCCATAATCTTATTTAGTACAATGAAATTTTAACTCTTGATTACTCGACTCTAAATATTTTCCCTCTACTATTATGTAATATCTCATTTGTAAACTAAGATTTAATAATAATAAAATTAAATATATAAATAAATAAATAATTGTAAACTATAATATAATATAATAGAAATAGTAGTTCCTATGAAGATTGAAAGCAACAAGTAAGCAATCTATGACCATTGATGATACATATATCTGATAATGATAATTAATTAATAGGTAATAGTATGATAATAAAAGTGTAGACACCCAAAAATGGACACACTTGCGACCTTATGTTTAATTACTAATTATCCTCTATTAATTAATGGTTTTTTAAATTATTAATTAATCATTTATTTATTCTAAATCCAATCATCTAATCATTTAATCGTTTCTCCAAAATTAATTAAATAGTTCATTTTATTTTATTAATAAACCTTATTTAATTAATTTAATTTAATTTCTTAAAAGTTTAAATTCAAATATTTATACTTATTAATTATTCTTCTAATTAAATTAATTTAATTTCACTCCAAATTCTATTTTAAATCAAAATAGAATTCAAAAATCTCATTTATGAGTATTTTAATTTTTAAAATCAAATAAATAACCAATAAATCTTCTCAAAAATTCAAAAAGGGGAAATCATGTTTATATTTATGTGATTGCATAAATTGCTCCATCTTCTCTTCAGTTCAAAAAGGTAACTCACAATCAACTCTTCGGTTGACTAAACCATTCCCTTTTCTCTTCAGTTGAGAGGAGAAGTTTATTGATTGCTTCTTCAGTTTGTTTTGATCTCCACCATCCATTCTCAATTTTTTTGGGATCAATCTCATCTATCCAAATCATTTCCATTTCTATAAAATCAATCTTTCTCAACCATTTGGAGGAGGTCTGGATTTCAAACTTTGTGCACAATTACTCTACAAGATTTTTATACGAAGCATCAAGCGAAATCATTATCACATTGATCTCATTTTTTCAACACTCCCAAGTCACAGATGTTGTCAACACCAATATTGAGCACCATCCATAGAACATTTCAGGAGTAGAGATATGCAACAGAACCTTCAAGCATCATGGTTCGCATTTGTTTTTTTCCTCTTTAATGTTTTTTATTTTATCGTTCTTCGGTTTGTTCTTAGTAGTTTGATTGATTTATTTCATTGCAAATTGGTGCTACTAACCCTCCTTTGAGTGTGCAGAATTAGATCCTATACATTTTGGTGAGCCTAATGTGAAATTTACAGCCCTATGGTTGCTAGCAGATGACCAAAAAAATTTCCCGACCTCAGCTGTACGGCCGAAGTTTCATCATTTTTTAATCGGGACATTCTGTAATTTCACAATTTATGAAAGAATATCATAATTGCCTAGTTTATTACCATAATTGTTCCTTGTTATTTCATAATTGATATTTGTATTTTGTAATTTATTTATTCATTTTAAAGTCTCTATTTTTTACAGTAATTCACAATTGACGAAAGAATTTTGCAATTGACTGACAAATTTTGCAACTGACAGAAGAACTTCACAATTGACAGAAGAATTTTGCAACTGATAAAATAATTTTACAATTGCCTGAAAATTTTTGCAACTAAAAGAATAATTTTGCAATTGCAGATCATTTTTCATAACTAATAGAATTATTTTTCAATTGCTATGTTTCATCATTTTCTAATCAAATATGATTCTTTCTTGCTTTTTGTGCAGGATTGAACAAATGAATAATGAAAAATAGGATAATCAGGGGCACTCCAAGGTTTAGGTCATGAAAATCATTCAAAAGAAGAGTCACTCATTACTACACACAATGAAAGGCAGCCCTGACAATCATAGCTGAAGACAAAATTGAACACTTTAATAGGTATATCAATTCTCTTAAGCATTTTGCAGCCAAATATAAGATTACCATGAGTATTGATGGCCCTAACAATCTAGGTGTTTTTTAATATCATTTGTTTTGATTGCTAGGATTTTTGGGTACTAACAATTTCTTGACAGCTTGTGGGATGGAAACAAGTTAAATTTTGTTAAATCTAAAATCAATTCATTTGATTTTGGTGTTTAAAAAGAAAAGTGTATGCCCAAACATCACAATCTCATCTTTCAAATTGGTGAATAAAATTGACATGTGGTAAACAAGTGAACAAAGAAAATAACTTTTGAATTTGGTGCACTTAAAACTAAATAATAAAATATCATTTGGTTTGGCTTAAAATTGAATACGCATGCATGTATGGATGGTAGCTCAGCTCATATTTGATCTTGCAGTGCTAAATGTGATTAACCTTGTGTTTTAAGTCTTTTCTGCACTTGCCTAATCTGTTAGAGTAAAAACCTTTACTTTTTAAGAGAGGCCTATCTGGGGAAATTGCTTCTTCCTTAGAGGATGACCTCAAACCGATAATTCTTCTAATCGGTATATAAACAAGACATGGGCCAAAGCTCTATCTTATATCTAGCAAAGCTCGAGCGAGGTGTGTTGATGATAGTCTGGATCAGGTGAAGTGTCCCTAAGTAGCTAACATGGTCAACTGTGCTCTTAGGTGAGTCAAACATGTACAAACTAATTGGATAGATGTAATGGACCCTACTATAACCTAGTTAATTAGAGACCCACCCGGTTCACCTCTGAACTGTTGGAAACACTGAGAGGGGGGGTGAATCAGTGTTTGTCTATTTATTATATTTCAGCAACTTTAAACATAAACCAAATATATATCAATTGAAGCTTAATTCAAGAACACATAACATAGATATGATTACAGGGAAACCTTGATTAGAGGAAAACCTCGGTGGGAATTAGTGCCCACAAATATTGCACTAGTATAATGAACCTGTTAAAGTTCCTTTGCCCTGTTAGGAGCAGTCTTTACAATGCAAGTACAATGAACTAGTTAAGTGTGTGACCCTATTAGGAGTCTTTTACAAATAACCCTGTTAGGGGTGAGGACTCACTGTCCAAGATGCTCACTTCTCAGTAGGATGAAGGCTACAACCTCCTTGATAATAGATATAATCTATATCCAAAAGTGAACTGATGTATGTGACACAATTGTCTGATCAGTTCCGGTTATGCGTTGATGCTCTTATACTCTTAAAGAGATTTATCTCATTCTGACATCTTATACTATTCTTGTATATCTCTGCTTTGCATTTTTTATGACACTTCTTAATACAACTTTGCATGTTATATATATGTCCATGCCTGAATAGACGCAACTATAAACAAGACCTTAGTCGGCCTAGAAACAACATTCACAATGCTTCCAAAAAAATTGGCTTAAGAGTGTCTACAATAATGTTTAATACATGATTAAAAACTTATTACAATAGGTGCTTAGCCTTTACAAAACAAAAGATTACATGCTAATCAAAAAACTGAAGTTGGCTTCATACTCTATTTTCTAGACTGCTAGTGTACTTGTTCTTTTTGTAACTTATCCGTACTAACATTTCATACCATGTGTGTCTAGGGTAAGAATAAAAAAATATCATAGAGCTTATGTCTAAATGCACTTAGTCTGAATTGGTCGTATGCACGTGCGCTGGTGCTATGATCATCTGTATATCTCTGTTCTATCTTGTCTTCTATACTTAGTGAATTTCCACTTCAAATTGTGCTATCAAAAATTTATATGACTTTGTTTCCATAATGACAACACAAAATAAGTCAAATACTCCCTAGGAGTCAACTTGCCAACAATCTCCCCCTTTGTCATTAATGGCAACAAGGGAATATGGCCAAGTTACTCAAAATTGACTAACACCAAAAACTGTATATTATCTTCCTTTAACATATACTATATCATATTTCTTTGCATATATATACACTACTCCCCATACATACTTTACTCCCCCTTTGACATTAATGACAAAGGTGTCAAAATTGTAAGTCTCTAGATACTTACTCCATGTACACATCTGGATAAGTTATCTGTAGATTCTTGATCTCTTACTGCCAGAATGCCTTTAGTGCATCAATTGTTTGTAGATGGGCGCATAAGGCATATGTAATATTTTCCATCTTTTTCATATCCATGTTGCGTCCTTGATCATAGGTAGAAATGGTTGCATCAATCTGTTTAATGTTCTCATCCAGAACTTCTAAGGAGGGCGCAAGTGCATTTCTTAGTTGAGTCTGCCTAATCCTTATCTTACTGATCTCCATTTTAGCTTTTTCTATCTTTTCTATCAGACCTTGATAGATATTGTTACAAATGTTTATGTCTTGGGATGATGTTTCAACTAATTTTCTTATGTTATCAACCAAGATATCTGCCTCTTCTTTCCTTGTGATATGTTTAGAGGTGAGTTTGCCTCAGTCCATGCAATTTTCTATAACCTTTCTGCCTTTTGATTCCAACTCTTTCAACATTGTCTGACCAATCTTTAATTACTTTAAATCTAAGGAAAAATCCTTTATCAGTTCTTCTGCAATTCTAGTAGCTGAGTCTACTAAACTTGTAAAGTGTGCTTTGAAGCTTGTTAGGATGCTATCTACATCATCAACTAACTGAATTTTAGAGACTTTCTTGTCTGCAGGCACTAGGTCATTCAAAATGTTCACTAACTCCAAAAAGAGAGGGTTTCTCATAACTTGTTTTTGTTTGGATTTTTCCATGGCTAGGACACTGATCTTGATCAAGTCTTCTTCTCCCCATGCATCTAGACTTGATGAGTCAAGAGTTAAACTTGACAACAATGAAGTTGATGGTTGAATGGATGGGGTGAATGTAGTATTCTGAATAGTATCCATACATTCACTTTTTACTGGGATCTCCATGACTGGTGTCTCATTAGTTTGATTGTCTTCCTCTTTATTCAAATCTATTGAATCTTTAGAGGGAACTTCATCTTGGTTTAAAGATGTGTCATCAGTGCATACCTCCTTTGTTTCTTCAGTGCTTACAAATGTTTTTTAAACTTTGTCCATGTTGTTGTTAGAAGCGGTCATGGATATCTTGACATCATAAATTACAATAGTTTCTTCTGAATCTTTGTCTATAACAGAAGGTGATGTGATCTTGGGCACTGAAACCTATGGACCTATCATATGTGCACCTTGAATTACTAGCCCTGTAGCCTGTTTGGGAGGAACTGGAGTTACCTTAGCTGTAGGCACCATTGATGGATACATATGTCTATCCAGAAATACCCACTCAAAATCTTTTTGAGTCTCTTCACTAACCAAATCATACTGTTTATTCATGATATGAAGTGTTCTAATTTTGGTTCTGAGATGAGGTTTTACTAAGTCCAACAGTATATCTTTCTCATCATGCGAGAAAATAGGGAGAAGACTATCTAATGTTTCTTCTCTTATCCTCATATCCTCTTCAATTGCTTTCCTTTTTAATATGTCCAGTATGTTCCATACTTTGTCTGGTATGACTTTCTTGAGTTCCAATACTGACTTCTTGAACTTAATCATATGAGATACAATCATTGAATGAATTTTTGATTTGTCTATCTTTTGATACTTATCATAGACATTCTTGATATATTCTAGTCTGCCTTCATTAACAATTCTATTCTTTAGGAATGTTAGACTGGGCCTGAATCCTACCTCAGGAGGGGCTTGTGTATTCTTTACCTTGCTCCTTGTGGTCCTTGAGGATGGATGACTTGTGGGAACTTGCTTCTTCCTTCTAGTCAACTTGTTGGGTACAAAAGGTGGAGAAGATTCTAGATCAATGGTAGTTGATGGCGCAGATGTTCCTTCATCAGATTTCTTTTTCTTCTTCTTAGGTATATCATTAGAATTTTAATTTTTCACTTCTGTGGGATTTTTCTCAAGTTCTTTAGATATCTTAGCTTCCCTAGCTCTATCTAGGTCTTCTTGTGTAACACCATGAACTTTTAGGATATTTGAAGTAATCCTTGATGCCTTCATTTTGTTGTCTATACTGTACAAGATAGAATAAACTTGATTTGTCTTTTCTCTGTATGTACCCCATCTAGGTTCATTGGTATCCTTGGGCGCAGATAGAAGGACTTGTGCATAACCTTCCAAAATATCTTCTTCAACTTCATATCCAAGAGGGTGAATCCATTTTGTTCTAGGCTCAACTGCCTCCATACAAGTACAGTCAATCTCTACCATGAAGCATATGGTGTCTTTTTATTTCTCAACTATCTTCTCAGGTATCCTGAACCTCTTCTACATCTTGATCTTAAATGTTTTGATATCCATGTCCATAGAATCCTTCACGCTGCTCTCTGATGTAGCCTTGAGTGATATCTGAGACATAGTGGGTTTACTATTGTCTAGGTAAAGATTGGCCACTTTACCTACTATGTGGAAGTAGAGATAGATGATCAATGATCCAAACCTAAATATCTTACTCTTGTCATTCTTAATAGCTTGAATATTGTAACCATCTTTACTGCTGCAAGGGTAGTAGTTTCAAATACACTATTTAGTCTTCTTGCGTGCTAAAATTTGTAACCTAGTATCATGGTGACCATTTTTATGTCATCTTCCTTAATGGGATCAACTGTCATACCGCACCTATCACTTATGGATAAACAAGCTTGTTCAACCTTCTTTTTCACATCTTTACCAGTTGAAAGAACAGGTCCTGTCTTAGGAATTCTAGTCATTTCATGAATTAGGTATATAGTAATATAGACAGGAACTTTACCAATCCAATAGAGATCATCATGTATTCTTCTCAATAGGAGTTTCACCCATTCTGGCTCGTAAAATTTGTGCACATTAGAGTACTCAAAGATAGGGTTATCAATGAGATGTGCATATTCATCCTTGAATGAATAGTCTAGTTTCATCATTGAGGCCATGAGAGTAGCAATATTTTTATCTCCAACCATTTCCTTTTTATAGTATATGTATGTGCGAATGTCTTCTACATGCCGACTCCTAGCGGAGTCTTAGAAAATGCTCCTTCTACATCATCTAGTACAGACTTTAAAGGATGGTTCTTAAACACAAATATCTTCCTTTCAGTAATGTCAAAGACTACAGGGGTTTCCATACTCACTTGTTGATTGAATAAATAGGATTTCACCACAATTTGAAATGACACAACTACTAGGGTTCTGTTTCAACTTGCAATCTGTTCACAAACTTATCAAATCGATACCTTTGAATTCTTTGATGCTTAGTGCTCCTGTTCTCTACAAATTTTATGATCTTAGATGTAAAAAATGAGGATAAATGATTGTTTACCGACTTATATAAAGGTTACTGCATTTAATTCTTGCTACCATACATAGTTTCCATTGAGAGTTTCAAACTTTAATCTGAACGAAGTAAAGGCAATACGTGCATGCATACAACCTTAATTTGTGATCACATACATGAATCCATAGGCACATACTTAGAGGTGAGTATACTAGCCACACAGGGGTTCAGAGCTAGAATACCTCCCCCTAAGACCATAAGGGTCAACTATATAGAAGTAGAAGGTGTGTCCACTAAGGATGCATTTACTACCTTGTTCTCTTCATTATCTTTCTTTACTTCAACCCAAATTTTATCTGAATTAGCTTTAGCTTGCACAAACTTAACTTCTCTTGATCCTTCAAATAGAGACTTTTTAGGATTTTGTTGTCTTTATGTTCTTGACCTGCAAAAATTTGAGATATGTCCAACTTTTCCACATGAGTGATAGATGATAGGAGGTATGATGTTATTCTTCATCATGTTGCATTGTTTAGATATGTGTCCATTGTAATTACATATATGACATGTAATGTTCTGCAAGTTTCTTTGAGGTTGATTTCTCTGATTATATTGAGTCTGATTCCTTTGGTTCAGTTGTGACTGATTTCTTTGATTTTTCCAGCAATGAATAGCCATGTGACCAAACTTGTTATAGGAGTAACAATGACCATTAAAAGGTCTTAATTCTTTACAATCTATTGCCAAGTGTCCATGCTTGTTACAAGCATAACAAGTTCTATTAACTTTCTTGAGTTCATCTTTAGGTGGTTCAGTTTTAACCTCTGTAATATTCTTTGCTTCCGTGGATGTCTCTTGTGATTTCTTCCTTTCTTGTATTGAATTGATTTTAATTTGAGATACACTGTATCCCATACTAGTGGTATCACCTTTTAGCTTTTGTGCATAAATTTGTGATTGAATTAGATCAGAACTTGTGTGTAGTTTATCAATCTTATCTTTTGCTCCTGATAAATCATCTTCAATTTTAGTCTTGATGTTTTCTAACTCCAAGATTTTCATATTAGATTGCATGAGTTCTTCATCTAACAATTTATTTTCTTTATTCTTCTCTTCTATAGCTGTTAGGATATCAGTTAACTAATCATTGAACTCTTCTATCTTATCCTTTAAAGACATGTTTTCTTCATTCAGTTTCTTAACCATTTTACCCAAATCATTTGTAGAGAAATATTTCAAATCTTTTCTTAAATTTTTGATAAGCATTTGTGAGCCATCAACTTTTAGTTTAAGTTCCTCATTTTCTTTCTCGGATCTGTCTAGATCTTCAAGGGTTGCTTCAAGATTCTTTTTCAGATGTTTTTCTTCTGCTGAATCCATGATCTCCTCAAGTGGTTAAAATTTCTTTTAGAGGACCAGAGCTCTGATACCAATTGTTGGAAACACTGAGAAGGGGTGGGTGAATCAGTGTTTGTCTATTTATTATATTTCAGCAACTTTAAACAAAAACCAAATATATATCAATTGAAGCTTAATTCAAGAGCACATAACACATGATGTGATTACGGGGAAACCTTGATCAGAGGAAAACCCTGGTGGGAATTAGTACCCACAAATATTGCACTCGTATAATGAACCTGTTAAAGTTCCTTTTCCCTATTAGGATCAGTCTTTACAATGCAAGTACAATGACCCGGTTAAGGGTCTGACCCTGTTAGGAGTCTTTTACAAATAACCCTATTAGGGGTGAGGACTCACTTTCCAAGAAGCTCACTTCTCAGTAGGATGAAGGCTAGAACCTCCTTGATGATAGATATACACTATATCCAAAAGTGAATTATTGTATGTGACACAATTATCTGATCAGTTCTGGTTATGAATTGATGCTCTTATACTCTTAAAGAGATTTATCTCATTCTAACATCTTATACTATTCTTTTATATCTCTTCTCTACATTTTCAATGATACCTCTTAATACAACTTTGCATGTTATATATATATATATATGTCCATTCCTGAATAGACATGACTATAAATAAGACCTTAGTCGGCCTAAAAACAACATTCACAATGATTCCAAAAAAATTGTATTAAGTGTGTCTACAATAATGTTTAATACATGATTAAAAACTTATTACAATAGGCACTTAGCCTTTACAAAACAAAAGATTACACGCTAATAAAAAATTTGAAGTCAGCTTCATACTCTATTTTCTGGATTGCTAGTGTACTTGTTCTTTCTGTAACTTATCCATACTAACATTTTGTACCATGCGTGTATAGGGTAAGCATAAAAACATATCATAGAGCTTATGTCTGAAGGCACTTAGTCTGAATCAGTCGTATGCACATGCGCTGGTGCTCTGATCATCTGTATATCTCTATTATGTCTTGTCTTCTATACTTAGTCAGTTTCCACTTCAAATTTTGCTGTCAAAACTTCATATGACTTTGTTTCCATAATGACAATACAAAATAAGTCATATACTCCCTGGGAGTCAAATTTCCAACATGAACAAGTGTCTTATTATAGTGTAAGGGGTTATATAATTTCACCCCAAGATTCCCAACATATGTGTTCGAGCGTATTGTGTTGATGAATGAGATCTTCATTAGCACGACAACAATACCTGGGAAAGGAAAAAACACGAGAACCTACATCGTGGATCTTCGTGTCCTAGTAGCATGAAAATTATTGTGTGAGATAACAAACATCAACATTATTGGGCCTATATCATTGCATCTTGAAGCAAAATTGACCGTAAATTAATCTGACTATCTCTGTTCTGGCTAGGTGAAAAAATTGCAACTTGAAAAAGTTTTAGAAAATACACTATTTATTCTTGGATCTAAAAAAATATTGTCTACTGTATTGCTTGTTTGTGTGATCATTTTTCAAAAGAAAAACCAGCATCTTACACTATCAAACAAGTGAAACATGTTGAATATCTAGGGTGTCAACATAAGTCTATTCCAGAATCACTGTTCCAAAGTTCATTTTACTAGATTGAAATCATATTTCAAGAATGTCACATGTTTCCAAAATTGACAGAAGTTTTCTGCAATTGACATAATTTTATCACAATCAAGTATTTTATTATCACAGTTGATCCTTTTATTTCCATAATCGTGAGAAGTTTTCTGCAATCAAGCTTGCATTATACCACAATCAACCCTGTATTCTTCTGCAATCGATAGAAGTTTTCCGCAATTGACCAAAAGGCCTGTGTATTTATTCTATAAAAATAGTCTAGATTCCTTTGTCAAAACACTACATTTTATTAGTCTGAAACCTTAGAAAAGTCTCTTGTGTCATGTGAAAGGTCAATGTATACATCTTGGGAAATAAAAAAGAATTGGTGAAATCTCAAACATCTAGGATTGCCTCTCTTTTCTGGTTCAGTTGTTGTTTAGCATTTAAAATCAACGGTTTAGATTAGATTATCTTGATATAATTATCTCAATTTCATCACTCTTTTTTTAACGACTCTATTTCATCTAAGGAAAGACTCAAATCATATCTTATCATCATCAATCTTTGAGATCAAGAGAAATCTAAGTTTGTTCTTAGAATTACCCTTGTTAAATAGGTGCTCAAACTCTCTTTGAGAGGTTGTCCCTTTTGTTTGATTTAAGTCACTCATTTTAGTCAAATCCTTGATAACACAATCTCTTTTACACCTTATGGAGGACCTTATACTAGGTCAAAGACTAGAAACCAACAAGATGAACCCTACATTAATTTGTTTCCCCATGGGAAGAAGAACGAGTGAACCCCGCAGGAAAATACTTAAGTGCAAACACCATCTATTCAAGTGACAGCAGTATCCCAAAATTAACCCAACATGAAACTCCAACAATTATTTCCTTTTCCAAAATGTGAGTACACCCCACTAGGATAATCAATCGAATCAACACTCAAAAATTTGATCCAAACCAATACGATCACTTTACCAGAAATTAATGAATTTGAACATGGTGCTATAAAACCTAAGTGGTGGAATAATAATGATTTTTTTAAGTATTATTGGGTCAAGGGTCATAAGACATCAAATTGCTATCGATTGAAAAATTATATACAAGACTTAATTGAACAAGGGATAATCAATCTGTTAACAATACTCAATCTAAGGGTACCAAAAATCATACCATCTTTAATGATCCTTTTCATAACCATAATAAAGGGAAAGACTCTATGTCTAGTAGTCAATCCAAGCAAGTCAAATATACCTATTCTACCTTTGATAGTATGATAAATTACATAAATCCTATAGAAATCCAAGTTTCTATGATCACTATCAGAGATAATAATGCCAAATGAATTGTTACAACTCGTCGCTCCATATTGTTCTACAAGAAATATCTTCTACTTCTTGTTATACCCTGCATACCCGTCCCTACATTTTGTAGGAAAAATGTTGGGTCCCCCTTTTTGCTTTTGCTCTTCCCTTGTTGTCTTTTTTTTTTCTTTGTTTTCCCTCTGGGATTTTCTTCCACGAGGGTTGTCTTTCTTTTTTTTGTCTTCTTGTGTCTCTAGGACCTGAATCCCAGAGTTCGTGTGTCCTTTTCTTAGCCAGATTCTAGACTCTGGGATTCTCTGTCATCCTATCTTCTTTTGCGAGGAGATTTGACTGCATGGAATCCCCGGGCCCAGAGTCCGGAGGTTCGCTTGTCCCAGATTTTGTGGAAAGAATGCAACCTATTCTTTACCCTAAGGGTATAAATACAAGTTACCTGTCATTTTCACATTTAACATGATCAAACACTTAGAGAATTCAAAGCAATTTTAAGGTGATTAAGGCAATCTAAACAACTTTTTCTCCCTGTGCTTAGTGGTTAATTATCAGTGATTTTTAGAGTGCTTGTTCATGGTGGTTTGAAGGTGAGCTTTTTGTAGAGCACCTCCTATGATCATCTTTCCCACACCTTCCATGTTTCCAGGTAAGCTTTCTGCTTTTCTTTCTCTGGTTTCTGGTTTTCTGGTTTTTGCTTATTTTTGGTTTTTTTTTTTCCTTTCAGTTTTGCTTTCATTTTCATCTCTGGTTCTATTTTTTGTTGCCTCCCGTTGGTGGGTTGGCACTACCAGAGGGTTGTTCGCCCTTTGTGCAGCTGTAAGTTAGCTATTTTTTATGTATATTTTGCACATTATATAATTTCTTATGTATAGTTTTGTATAGTCATGTATATATATCTCGGCCCTCTATACTTTTTATGTATATCCCTTGTATATCCTTTTGTGCCTGTGTCAAGCTCACCATGCCCTTTCATGTCTTTTCAATTTTGTTAAGCTCGCCCTTTCGACCAAAACCACCTGGTTTGGACTCGACACCTTGCTGGTTCCAGCCATGGTGATTTTCTCTCTCCTTCGTCGAGTCAATCTTTATGGCAGATTAATTTCCCATGCAAGCATTCAAAACTAGCCCAAGTGGCATACACTTCATGCATGTTCAGACAGTTGTCAGTGTTATTACCATAACTCCCATTTAATGCATGGCCATGTGACACCCATGTCAGCCTAGTACGGCTAGCATTCTGACCATGTCACTTAATGGTTATTTTTCTAGAATCTAGGTCCCAAGTCTTAATTTGTCCCATTTTCACTTTCATCACATATGTTAGAATCCCTAGAGGCCTGGGTGATGGTCAAACTTCCCAAGTATTTCTTATAATACACATATCTCTTCCGGGGTTTGACGCAAACTAACATTCTTTTAGGAACAAACGCACTTGGTGGAAAGATCTTCCAGGGTCTGGAATAATGTTTTACAATAACTAAATACTAACGGTCATCTTGTTTTGCAGATTGCCAGCATTAAAACTCACCCATCATGTCAGAGGTATCTGAATCATCTCCACCTGGGAGTCCCGAACTCCCCACCATTGCCGCCACCCAGGCAGCTGTTAGGACTAAGGCTGAGAAGGCCTTGAAAAATATCTCATTGACAATGAAATACTTGAAGGGATATACCATCATGGGATCAAAGATTGATTCCAAAGTTTAGTTGATCACCGACACCAGTGTTGGAATGTGGGCCAAAATGTAGGTCCTAGTAAAAATCATGTTCATCTAACGGATGGCCAGAGATCCATTCGCCATTAATATTGGAAATTCCAGGATTCTCAAAGTTGCTTTCTTCCCCTGCTCCGTGCAAGCCCCAAAACTTATTCTAACTCTAGCAGGGCACTACAATACTTTCGTCTAGGCCATTATGCTCTCCGCCTCGGTCCTGACCAGATACCCAACACACATGGTGTCTTTGGACGCTGTAACTTTCCAAGAAGGTTTGGGGATTCCCCAACTCGAAGATATGGCCATTATCACCCAATCCATGGCCTTGGAGGAGTTTTTGAAGCTAGAGCGCATGGCTTGGCAATACCTTAATAATAATTGGATTAATATGCCAAGGAAGGACTTCATGAAGATGAAACTCAAGATCCCTCAGACCAAATTCAAAGAGAGCATACAAATAGGGATCATCACATTGTTCTTTAGACAGCCCCATGACCAGGAATTCTTGGCATAGATATACTATTTCTTATTGGGCATTGCCTCCGTCGAGCAATACTTTGACTGGGCCACCATCATCGCAAACCACATGGACTCACAGTTTCTCTAGGTCATCAGGACCTCCAAGTTCTACATGACATCCTACGTTCTATGGGAAGTAGCACAAAAATGACCCATCACAAATGGGTTACTTACTGTGGGTGTACTAGGATCGGCCCAGGCCAGAAAGCCCCCTAGGATTATTTCCCATAAATTAAATGGGAGGCTAGTTTCCTCAGCTTCTGCCAGGTGAACGACGCATTCATCTACTACAACCTTCTCACACCTACTAGAGATGCCAGATACCATCTCTCTAAGGAGGAAATGGACTTGGTCAGAAATTATGGCCATTACTATATTTAGTTTCAATAGCATACCTACATTCGGGTGACCGGCTTCTCCAGGAAACCCTACTTGTTGTCCAAGCACTGTGGGAAAAAGTTAATTCTTTTGGAATACTGCAGGTAGATCCTAGACCTACATGCCCTCTTCACAGTAAAGAAGGTGACAAATGTTTCATTCCCAATCACCTATGGGAACTACTCTTGTAGTCTGGCCGCGACAAAGGAGGTGGACAGTGAACTTAAAAGTCTAGGCCTAACAGAGTTTTATCTAGAGCGAAAGAACTTTGATCTGCTAGGAAAAATAGCAATGGCACTTCCCCAGGCGTCAAAGCCCCATGAATATCATATGAAATATTTATGTGAAGGCTGCCAGGATGACTTCAAGGTTTGAAACTGGCACTTCGTCTAGATGACAATGGGGATGATGAAGAGGCTTAAGCTTCAAAAATTCCCAGATGATTTTTCAGATACCGGGTCTACAGTTGACCCACAATACAAAGAAAAGGGAGTAGATAAGATGGCCCTCCCTCTGATAAGATATGATGCACCAGAGGGACCATCAATAAAGGACATTACCAATGATGTAGTTGAGCGCAGTCATGCGTACTTAAAAAAGGCATGCCCAAGGAGTACACACAAAGTTGGCCCATTTGTGTGGGGTTCAACTTCTGGGGCTAGAACTTCCTTGCAGGTCGAGGACAAAGGAAAGAAGAAAGTGGGGTTCCCTCCCCAAGTCTCATCTGTGGCACCCATAGGGGAATAGGTGCAACAAACACTGGAGGTCTCCCAGAAAATGAAAGAAAAGTTAATCACATAGTTGGCCACTCCGTCCATCATGCCTGGACCTGTCTGCCCTCCCACTTCCCCTTCACTTGCTGCAATAATGGTCCAAGCAACAGGGATTGGGGTGGAGGAAGAGCGGGAAGCCATGTTGGATGTGAGGCCCCCATTGGTAACAAGGAGGAAAAAGAAGACTAAACCTCAACCAAAGGTGGAGCTGGAGCTTGGGATGCCCAAAATCCTGGAAATACAAATTGTTTCTTCTGACTCCCCAGAGCCAGACAGAGAGCCCGAAGATCCCCTGGATACTTCCCCTCTACATAATGAGTTTGATGACGTATTTGAGGTAGATGAACTAGTGAACTTACAAGGGGATATTAGGGAAGCGGTAAAAGAGATTGCCACCCAAGAAGAAGAGATCCTGGAGAAAGAATTGGCCCATGAACATGAAGACCAGGTAGAACAAGAAAAAGAGAAAGAACAGGTAAATACCTCTGATGTCCTGGAGATACAGGTTCAAGAGACCAACACCATGGACATAAGGCAAACACAGAATGAGCCACTGACATCACCTAAGAAAACCAGACCTACGGGAGAAACCGTAATCTCAACAACCATGCTCTAGATTCCCCCTCTCGCCCTGAGAAAAATGACATTCAATGTTGTAATTACTATGGCTGAAACGCTGAATCTTGGTTGGGTACCTATGCCACCTCTTGAAATGTTCCAATAGAGGAGAACGTCCCGGTGGACTATACTGGAGCAGAAAAATAGTAGCAGCAAGGTGAGGAGGATAACCCTGGAGATGCAGACATTGAACATAATGCTACTAAAGATATAGACACCAAGGTGGATGACACAAAGGCCACCAAAGTGGTCAATACAGGTGATCTTGAGGATACAAGAAAAGAGTCCAGAGAGGCTCAAGATACTGGGAACAAACAAAATAACCCTGGAGGAAAATTACAGGATCAAAATTTGGCGGCAAGGCCACCCCTACCACCATAATGGTTGGTGGAGTCCTAGAAAAGGAAGGCCCCAGCACTAGTCAGGGCCCATCTCTCTTTGGTAGAGATGATGGCACAAGCACTGGAGGCCCCCAAGGCAAAGAAGGCCTGGACAGTCCATACCCTCTAGACTGGGCCTGGGAAAGAGGGGAAAGTAGGGTGAGTTGGACCTGCTAAAGGAGGCAGCCAAAATGGTTGAAGCCTGCTATGAGAAGGAAGCCTAGAAATTTAGGGCAACTAAAGAAAAGAATGCTAATCTTATGCGGTTGTTAATAGAGCTTGCATAACCTATTACTGCCATCTCCCCAAAAGTTTCTACATCTGGAGCACCACTCCCTCAGGGTGACATAGATACGTCAAGGAATATGAAAAGGTGTAGGCAGTCGATGACTGGGTTGCTGAACAGGTAAGAAATGTCTGGAGTTTCCTATTATCCATGCTCCCAGACCTATATGTGGCCAGCAATATCCTCCACCAGGCTAAAACTACCATTTCCATTCGGGAGGGAGAGATCAAAAATTATGAAGCATGGAAAGTTGAGTTAGGGGAACTCATGAGAATCAGAGAGGAAACTGTCTCCGAGGTTGGAATTTTGGCAAAGGATTCCTTTGACTTTGTCTGGATCCAGCACTCCAGACTTGACCTCACATTGGAGGTAACCAAACAACTAGTAGAGGTCCTACGTGATAAATTTCATGAGGTATAATATTCTTTTAATTTGTAAAAAGCATTCATTTTGAAGGTTTCCGAAGTCGATCCCTTCAGCACTGAGATGTGTACTCCAGAGGAATATGTCGTGGGAAAATTTGACAAGCTAATGGAATCTTCTTATCAATCCCCAGAGGGAATAGATGGAGCAAAAATGACATGGATAACTTGCATGATACTCCAGGGTCACGACGCAGCAAAGATGGCCGCAGAATTCAAGGCAAATACTCTAGATTTGGGTGAACAAATGGAGGTGGCCAAGTACCATCAGGCCAGCCTCAAGGACATTGATAAAGATGGAATCGCTCAGCCCCTAGAAACTTTAAATAACACTAAGGAACAATAAGGTTCTCTAGATTTTGGAGGATGTTCATCAGCAGGGTGCATTTTTGTATTTATTATTATTTCAGAGCTTAGGCCCCCGGATCCCAGAGTTCCAAATCCATAGTTTTGTATTCTTTGGATGACCTACGTCTAGGTTCCCCAGAGCCGAAGGGTCATTATCATATAGTTAACAAGGATGTTAGGAAGTAGGTGACTCTAGTAATGCACGTCAGCTTGAAAGATAATTATGACAAGTGGTCTTCCCAAGGCGCTGCCCCAGCATAACACCTGGCGCATTGGAGATAGTGATATGCTCTTCCATTAATGAGGCATGTAGCCTCGATCCCCGGGGGATCAGATTTCTTCTATTCTCCCTCTAGCTCTCTTCTCGAGGCTGATTCTTCCATACCTCCTTTCTTGTCTCATTCTTCTAACATGTCAGACCTCTGCTCTTCTCGAGGTTCTTGTAGCATGGTGCAGGTAGTACCGGCCACAAAAAATTGTATTTCATTGGTTGAGTGTAAAGTTAAGTTAGGTTAGTTTTAGGAGAAACTTGTGTATAAATAAGAAGTCCGACCACATTCCAAGGGTCTGCAAAATTGATGATTTTACAGTCCATAGCTATAGCATTTTTAGTTTTCAGTTCTCATAGTTGCAAATCTCAATGCTCCTTAGTCTTTAGAAGTTTTTGGTAGATAGATGCTCCCCAGGAGTTGTTTATGTACTCACCAGTGATGCTGGAACACCATTAATGAAGAAAGAAGGATTCTGGCAATGCTATTGTTAGTCTCTCGATCTCTGACTTAAAAATTTTTGTGTTGTATGTTTCTTATGTCCCTTGCTCTAATATATTAAAGTAGATTAACGACCTTATTTTCCCCTTGCCATTGAATACGTATGAACTGATGCTTCTGCGCGCATTCAGTATTTTAGTGTGGCATGTTAGAGCTTGGTTGATGTTTTGAACATATTTGCATGACTATAGATAGATGGATTATTTCTAACCCTGTCATATCTTTTGAAGTTTATTTGGTAACTAGCGAATGCTTGTAGGAAACCCCACTTACCTAAATCCCTGGAGTAGACGAGTCAAGATAACTAGCTATCCCCCTGAACAAAATAGTCACAATGCCCAACTTAGCTCCCGCACCGTCGAGACCTGACTCTCATGTGCTTGAAGGATCAAAGAATCTCATTTCCTCAGACAACCTTTACAAGCAAATTTGGCCGATACCCTGGTACCCGATGACAACTTACCTCTATTGGCAGACCCAGTCACAAACCCCCATCAACACTTCCTCTACACTAGAAAATCCCACACCAACTTCTAATCCCTAACCCAATTTGGTAGATCAAATCAAGAACACACCTACCCAAATCTCCATTTTTGAGCTATTAAGCATATCCCCAAAGCATGAGAAAGCTTTAGACCAGTCTCTTCAAAATGCAACTGTCCCACGGGATATATCTCCAGAAAATTTTCAAACCATGGTCAATTATATTTTTGCTAAAAAACATGCCACATTTAAAGACCATGATGTACCACCAAACAAACCTCTGCACAATGATCCACTGCCTTTACTTGTCCAAGTGCATAAGCATATGATCCAATGAGTCCTCATTGATGGCAGGGATGGATTAAACATATGTACTCTCAATGTAATAAAAACCTTGGGTTACTCATAATCCAGTATTGATGTCATCAAAAGAATAAATATCAGAGCATATGAAGAGGAAGAAATATCCTCTAAAGATATCCTTATTTTACCATTCAAGATAGGGCCAATAATCAAGAGCACTCTGTTCCAAATCCTTGACCTTGAACTAGGATATAACATGTTGCTCAGAAGACCATGGATACATGACATGCAAGTTGTCCCTTTGAAATATCATCAATGCATCAAATTTACCTACTGAGGAGAAGAGATCACCATAGAGGGAGATCCCAACCCTTTTCAATATTGCAACAATATAAGAGGTAGTGCACATAATCAAGTACCATCGAATTAGGAAGCAAGTATTCCTTCTGCTTTTGATTCCATTTCAAAGGACATACCAATAAAGGTAGTCAAAATATCAATCCAAGACAAAGGGTGTGCTAAATACTGCTATGAGGAAGCCTTCACCATCACCAACATGCCTCTATCTCCTAGATCATATGGAATGCCTAGACCAAGGGAAAAATTTGAATCTCCATAACCAGTTATATTCATATGTATTCCTACTAAATTTGTTAAATGGGGAGACCTAAGTGAAGAAAACCCCTTTGATCTAGACATTAATACTTGATTATATTAAGATCTGTAAGAGACACCAACAGTAAAAATACCCTTGACACAATATGGACCTGGATATACTATGTTGCAATAATATGGATATGATGGTAAAACTGGTCTGGGGGCAAGACAATAGGGATTTCTCAAATTGTATTTATCACCAAGTCAAAGGAACAAAAGAGGACTAGGATATGGTCAGACAAGAACCAATACAATTGTTTGAGATATTTCAATAGACCAACAAGAAATTGCTGAATCAAACTAGGGGACTTCAAGGACGTAACCCAGTCAACAATATACTCCAGTAAATATTGCCACCAGAAGTGGAAAACACAATTTCCCATATAACCCTTAATCAAGAAATCTTGGACAATATGGAAAGTAAAATACCTGATGAGCATTCTAGCATGAGTATGAGTGGTTATCTCTCTATGACTCTGAATCACCTATTCTTGGACATTCCCATCGATCCAATAGTACCATAAACCTCGATGACATCTTCGATCAACTGAACCTAGAAGATCAACCCTATATTGATAAACATGTCAATGTCCATTCCTTAGATGGTGCATCTATTAGGAATAACAGTCCACCAATACAACTAAGAGGGGGGGTGAATCAGTTGTGAGACAGATTATTAAACATTAAAATTTATAAACCAAAACATCAAATAAAATGATAACATAGTAAATGTTAACACAATAACACAATCCTGTGTTGTCAAGGGAACCATGTTAAAGGTAAAACCCTGGTGGGAATTAGTACCCACAAATGATGTACTAAGAGTATAGTATGTAGGATTTGAGAAACATGCAAATCCATAGAACCCAAATACACCTGCATGCAAATAACCTGATACAAAGTAGAAGCACAAAAACTGAAAAAGCAGAACTCAGAGATGCTCAAAAGAAGAGTCCCA
>MU223362.1:682701-698682 GCA_018584345.1 Thuja plicata | reverse complement strand
AGGTGAACAAACCCTAAAATAGAAATACTAGGTTGCGCAATATAATTAATATAAAGTATTAATTATATGCACCTAAGAGACAGCTTAAGTGAAAAAGAGTAAGTAAACTAACTAATTACTCTAACATAGTATCCCTATTAAAACATTTAGCTCTGTTAGGGGATTATTACAGCACTACATTACATAGTCCCAGTTAAAGGAAAGACCCTATTAGGAGTCAAGAGTAACAGTGGGCTCACTTCTGAGGCACACTGCCTAAAGAATGTTAAAGCCACCCTCAAGGATTTACAATCCGAACAAGTGTATATATAAAATATACAATCCAGTGAACTATCTGATAGAAACTATCTTTTCTTGGTCAGTTCCAATGAAGTAAAATGAACATATCCTCTGTTCTATATCTAGTAGTCAATCAAGATTTGTAGCTTCCACACTTATATGTCTCTGTCAATCACCTTCTCTTCATACACACACATCTTTTCAAAATAAAATATATCTCATATATACCCTATTACAATAATTGATTAGTTCGGCCAATTAAGATTTCCTAATATAAAAATAAATATTTAACCCCTTGCTAAGATACACATGGTACCTATAACAAGTATACATAAATTACAATACATCAGATATAATCCAAGATCCATAATTAATGCTCGCAATCTGCAATACACGCTACATCTCTGAAGTCAGCCCCAAATAGGTCTCCTCAAGAATACTCACCACAGCTGATGTCATCAATAATCATACAAATTGTGACCCAACAAAAATATGCTTGAACATGTATTTTTTCATCCCTTAAGCTCGCATAACCTGAATCATTATCGCCTGTAAGATATACCTAAAACAAAGAGACTCACTCTGTCAATTATCACTGTCATAGTCCAAAACCCACTCTTCACCAAAACATCTATAAATCATCCAATATGCAATATTAAGCCAAGAAACCTTAGAAATAAGATCATCATACATCCTTCTACATATCTGGATCTTCACCCATTATGATTCATCTGTATAGTATCTATACATTTATGTCATTCATCATAACCAGTCTGTACTTCCTTCACAGAAACATATGTTGACATCAATGACAAAACATGAATGCCAACAACATTAGTAGTAGAAAATTCCAACATCATCAGACAACATATATTCCTATTCCATATTTTTTTTAAACTATCTCTACAGTTCCATTTGGCCAAACTGAGTCTTCCTCCCACACTGACCTTTATTTAGTCTACCCAGAGTTAATAGATTGGGACCAACAAGGACATCTTGACATAGACATTTTTAAAAATGATGAAGCCATTGCAGACTTCATGGGGCTTCATGAAGGAATTCCATGACTAGAACACAAGGTAGGATTCTCCTTTGACTTAGATAGATCAACATACTTTGGGGAGGAGGCTCCTCTTTCCAATCGCAAAAGTAAAGCAAAAATAAAAAAAGAAAAGTCATTAAGTGAAAATTGAAAGGCGCTTTCTGACAATAAAAAATAAAATATAAAGGAAGTATCTTCTAGTGAAAACCTCTTTGTGGCGCCAAGGGATGGAAAGTTGAATCTCCTCCCCTTAAAAGAAGAAAAATTAACATTTCTAGAAGAGGAAAAAGAGGTAGTGAATCTAGAGAATAAAAAGAACCCTAAGAACATCTATTTGGATAAATCTATTTCACCTAAGGAAAGAGAATAGTTTATTGGTTTTTTCAAAGACTGAGAGATCAACTTCACTTGGTCTTATACTGATATGTCAGGTTTGGATCCAGAGCTCATACTACATCACCTACCACTTTTTCCAAATGAAAAGCCAGTAAAATAGAGGTTAAGAAAGATGCATCCTCACACAACTCTACTTGTCAAGGCTCAAATAATGAAACTTATAGATGCAGGCTTCATAAGACCCATCCCATATGTGGATTGGATATCAAATCTGGTGCTGGTTACAAAGAATTTTGGTCAAATTTGAATATGCACAGACTTTAGGGACCTAAACAAATCATGTCCAAAAGATGATTTTCCATTACCAAACACCGATATGATCATATATTTTATAGAAGGACATCAAATGTTGTCACTTATGGATGGATTCTTAGGATATAACCAAATAAAAATTGCACTAGAAGATCAACATAAGACAACATTTACTTGTGCATAGGAAACTTATTACTAGAATGTAATGTCATTTGGCCTCAAGAATGCAGGTTCCACCCATCAATGCACCATGACAACAATATTTCATGATATTATTCATAAAACAATGGAGGATTATGTCGATGACATACTGGCTAAGTCAACACTCAGGAAAACTCATCTACAAATTTAGGGTCAAATATTTGATAGAATGCAAGAATACAAGTTTCCACTCAATCCAAAGAAGTGTACATTCAGAGTTACTACTGAAAAACTCCTTGGTTTCATTGTATCACACAAAGCAATTGAAGTATATCCACAAAAGGTTATGGCCATCCTTGACATGCCACTATCAAAAACTCTGAAACAACTACAATGTCTACAAGGAAGATTTTAATCTATTAGGAGATTCATCACCTAACTAGCAGATAAGTGTCATCTATTCCAACACCTACTACATAAAGATGTGATATTTGTATGGACAGAGAAATGCCAAAAATATTTTCAAACTTTAAAAGATTACCTACTGAAGTCTCGTGCATTGGTGCCACCAATTCGAGGCTAACCACTCAAGTTATATATATCAACAAAAGAATCAACACCAGGTGTTATTTTAGCACAACATGATGATTAGGGAAATGAAAGGGCCATCTACTACATCAGTAGAATGTTTGTGGGATATGAACTCAATTATTTAGCAATAGAAAATGCATGTTTGGAAATTTTCTTTGCTTCACAAAATTTAAGACATTATATGTTAAGTCATCAAACAAAGCTCATTACACACATAGATCCATTAAAATACTTGTTGAGTAAAGAAGCATTAACTAGATGACTCGTGAAATGGGACATGATATTAAGCGAGTTTGATATTGAATACATGGTTTAGAAGTCTATCAAAGGGAAGGTTATTATTGATCAACTGGCAGGAGAACCATATCCAGATCGTCAACCTATAGTGTCTGAGTTTCCAGATGAATCAATCCTTACAGTACAACTGACAATAGAAGTCTGGTAGTTATTCTTTGATGGACCATACATGAGCATGGTGTACGAGAAGGAATAGTACTAATCACTCTGCAAAATGATACAATTCCTAAATATTTTCAACTCAATTTTCCATGTACAAATAACATAGCTGAGTATGAAGCTCTGGTCATCGGATTAAAAATGGTTATACAATAGAGAATAAAGAACCTGAGAGTTTATGATGATTCAAAGTTGGTTATCAGTCAAGTCAACAATGATTGCATGATCAAAGGCAAAAAAAAATTCCCATAAATACATCTAATGGAAAAACCGTGCTTCTTTTCATTACATTATATTTGAACAAATTCCAAGGGTTCAGAATAAAGCAGTAGATGTGATGGAATCTATAGCATCTTTAATCAACATGCCAGGTAATGAAACCATATTTCAATTTCTGGTAGAACAATTGATGATACCAACCTATAAAGCTCCAATAATAGAATCATTATGTGTCCTTGTTGGTCCTGAGTCTCCCTAGTAAAATGACATATATACTTACCTACAAGAAAATACCCTACCACCTGATCTATCTAGAAACCAAAATAAGTCCCTTATCCCACAAGCCTCTAAGTACACCCTTCTCACAAATACTTGGTATAGAAAAAGTCTAGATGGGACGCTCTTAAGATGTCTCACTTCCAGAGAATCCTAGAGGGCCTTATAAGAGGTACATGAAGGAGTTTGTGGGGCCCATGTAGGTGGCAATATTTTATAAAATAAAATCATCAGGATAAGATACTATTGGTCGAATGTAGAGATAGATGCTCATAAGTATGTACAAAGATACCGAAAATGTCAGATACACGAAAATCTTATTGATGCACTAGCTCAACACCTCCACCCCATCACTTCACCGTGGCCTTTTTCAAAATGGGGATTTGACCTAGTGGGAAATATTACACCCACTTCCTCTAACATTCATAAATACATAATTGCAATAACATAATATTTTACCAAATGAGTGGAAGCAATTCCTCTAACATATATCACTAGTAAGTAGATCTCCATGTTTAAACTAAACCACATCATCTGTTAGTATGGGATCCCTCAGACCATACTTATTGATCACCGTACACCTTTCCAAAATACAGATGTTGAATATCTCTGTGAGAAGTTCCAAATAAAAAAAAATTTCTCTTTATTTTACTTCCCCCAAGGAAATGGACAAGTCGAGGAAACTAACAAAAAATCTTGAAAATATTGAAGAAAATCGTCAATAAATTTGGCCGAGACTGGCATTTGCAGCTCAGTCTCTCATTGTGGCCATACAGAACAATTGTGTGAACACCTACAAGAGAAAATCCATTCTCCTTGATATATGGATCAAAGGGGTCTCTACTCCTCTAAATTGAAATCCCATCCCTTAGAATATCACTAAAGAATATCATATCAGATAAAGACTACAAAGTTGCTAGACTCAGTGAACTGGAACTCCTAAATGAGAAATGCCAAAATGCAATGCATCACTTACAAGGCTATTAGAATAACCTTAGAATAAAGTATCAAAATAAAGTCAGGGCATGTACATTTGAGGTAGGAGATCTCATCCACATGGAAAATTAGAAGAATCAAGCAGAAAGAGTTAAATTAGGCAAGTTTGAGCCTAATTGGCTAGGACCATACATCATTATCAAATCATGTGACAATGGGGCATATCAACTGGTAACTCAGGAAGGAGATTATCTCCCTATTTATATCAAAAACATGCACCTAAAAAGGTTCTATGTGTTAGATATCAAGGCCAATAATACATGTCATATGTGATCCTGAAAAAATTACAAAAAAATCAAAAAATATAAAAAGTTATCTTGGTGAAAACCTGGCAAATAGACGCCTTGGAAAAAACAAAAAAAAATATACAAAAAAGAGAAAAAAAAGGTAAAGAGAAACAAAATCACTCTCTTAGTGAAAATCTAGCAAACAGGCACTATTGGGTAGGTACCTTGGTGAAAACCAGGTAAACAAGCGCCAAGTGTTAGGGTCATGCTTCACCACCAATGAACTCCAAAAGATTAAGCTTATACTCCCCTCATGCAAGATTGAGTACCCAAACTTATTAAAGAAGTGCAATCCCCTTTGAGACATCACGTGTATCCATGGCTTATACTGACTTACTAGAAAAGGGGGTAGTCTAAAATATCCTGAAAAAATCTTAAAAAGTCTTAAAAGTTCTGAAAAAAATATAAAAAATTCTACAAAGTCTTGAAAAAATCTAAAAATTCTAAAAAGTCCTAAAAAAATACTAAAAAGAGCAAAAAGTCCGCAAAAAAAATCATAAAAAGAGAAAAATGTCCTGAAGAAATCAATCATCAAAAAAATCAAATATTGCACAAATCTCTACAATAAATCATCTCAGTCATAAACAAACAAATGACAATCAAACAATCAATCAAATTTCAAAACTGTGAGCTTTGCAAATCGACAATAGCCTCATGTGACTCAACTTATCAGCAATCCAAATCTATCATTAATCAAATAATTCAATATATCATTAATCAAGATATCAATTGTCTTAGACAGTGATAGATATACTCAAAACCAAGAAAATCAATCTTATATGAGTCATCCATTCTTGAAACCAGACACATCCACAATCAAACATAAAAAACCAAGCCAATCAAGGTGATCAATTTTAGAAAGGGATCAAAAACTAGGCTTATCACCAGGACTCAAAGATTGGACATCCTTTCGAGAAGCTATCCTCCTTATCATAAAGACTCATTTAATAATCAACCTTGAAATGAGCCAACAAGATATATACACCAAGAATTGACTCAGACCACACTATTGTTGCAGGAAACAAATTACTTTGAAAGGAAAGCTAGTCTATAGATGCACGAAATGAAATTCTTGATAAATGAATGCATACTTATTAAATCTTGAATAATGAAAATCTTGAAACTCCAAACCAAAATTTTTAAACTGTTCTGCCACTTTGGCTGCAGGAAGCAACAGCTGACCTGTGACTTTGGCTGCAGGAACAGTTTTACACTTAGAATTGAAATAACAAGATGCGAGAATGAGAACTACATAAATGAATCTACCTAATGTTTATTCCCCACCAAGTGTTCCTCCTTGGGTGAGTATCCAAAACTCAATTATATAATATTATCTCTCAACACTTCATTATCATTGATTCAAGAACAACGTACGATTGTATTCATGAAAGCTGGAAAATAATAGAATGGAAACTACATCCTTTCAAAAACTGACAATGTCCTCCTTCTCAAGCATGAGTGGGGCTTTATTTAAAGGAAAAATATCTAATAGCTAACTTCTCACACCATAAAACAAGAAGAGACTTTATTATACATCTAGACAATGGGAAAGAGATATCCAGAATAGTAGGAAAGGAACTATCACAACATGAAAGATGAATAGATCTAGCCTCTCACTATTTCCTAGATCTTCAAAAGAATACGATAAATTCTTGAATTTATCCTTGTTAAGTTTCTTCCACCTTCATCTTCTCACAACTTCAACATGATTTTTATTAACTCCTTCGTTAATCAGCTCGTTGTAGGATCGAGTCTCATTATCCAACGCACATGCACATTACCTGGTCATGTCTCTTTACTTATCACAATATGCACCATGTATTACCCACTCATGTTTTGCTTTTTAGTTTGTGATTTCGTACTCTTTTAGGCATTGATTTTAGTTGTTTGGCTGAATTCTTTTAGGCCACATTTCATATGAGCTGATATTATTTCATTTGATGATGATACTTGTTTATGATGTCATGATTTTACTTTATGCATAGATAGATGTGATGATGTTATCATGTTGATTATTAGATGTCGATTTCAGATTATGATATACTTACCCCATACTCGCATGTGTATGGTTGTCTTATATGTGAATGTACTTGTTGATGTGTTGTTGTGGTAGAGGACGGAGACGTAGTTACTTTCTTCAGTGAGATCCACATGTTCGACCGATCCCTATCATTGATTGCGATTTTATATTGTGTATGTACATGCATGTTCTTTGATGACAGCATTGCAGGTACAGGGCATCATCTTCCCTGAATTGGCAGGAGTGAGCATGCCCATAAATATTCATCTCAATGGTAAAGAGGGGAGGTAACATACAGATCCAAAACCCTAACCTAAGCCTAATCATCCTAATGTAGTATGAGTTTCAGTATGACTACCTTATCCGGATTTGTCTAGGTTGACAGAATTTGAATACCCTCTCTTTTGAGTTTGTGAGTGTTTTGCTTGATTCTATCATGTGTTTTGTGTGCCATGTTACTGGATGAGGGAGAGAAGTACTACTAGGGATATTCTCTCCTCAAGAAGTTGCATTATGACCTCCACATGTGCACCTATTGGAGAGGTAGGACACTAGGAGAATGAGTGTCACTCCTGTTAGTATGAGTGTGGGAGCATATCATGCTGGTACACCCCATTAGGAAGCACACGACATGGAAGGATTATGGGCCCTATTCCTACAAATACCGGCCTCCTATCAGATATGGGTCGACAAACTTGGTTATTGGAGATGAATTATAGATGAGATTATCATATTTGACAAGACACCATATGTAGGGTGTGAGGTGTAAGGCTACTAGGTTCCACAATGACAGGATTACATAGAGGATGGATGGCTAGATCCATAAATTTTTAGATATGTCTAGAAAAACTATTAGCTTATTGGTACGACTGCTTATATGATATATTTATACATGTTGTCACGGGTATGTAGATAGTTTGGGCAGATCCAGGATGTTGTGCCATATGAGTTCTCACATCCATTGGTCACATGGGAGGTGGGGAGTCTCTAAGGGATAGGAGTGTATTTGAGGGTAACTTGAGCCTCATGGATAGGGATGGTACCACTTCCATGGAAGCAAGGATAGGATGGAGTGGTAGATGGAGGGGTGACCCCAGCCTATGTGATGCAAGATCTAGGGTATGATAAGGAAAGTTAGACACTATGTCCTTCCCACTCTCCCAAAGGGGACTTCACACACACCACCCTCTCTACCTAGGTCTTACACCTTTATAAAATTTCACAACACAATCACACAACTCCATACAACATCTTGACAAGGGTTCAATACTAGATTCAAAATGTGCAATGTCTCTCAACAATCCATACTTATGCAATCAACATCCAAATATTGATGCATAAGACCCAAGGTGATAACCAGAGTTGTAGGGGTTAAGACAAGTTTACAAGGGTCCTATAAAGCCTAATAAGACACATTCCCATCATTAAGAAATTCTAGGGTATCCTTGAGATATGTGTTCCACAATCAAGCCTTCAATTCCTTGTATCCCTGCACAAAGGGTTTAATGGACATAACTTCAATACTTCTCACTATACCTAGGGAAATAATCATATTTTTTAGTACCCTCTATGGATTACTAACAATCCCCAAATCCAAGGGTTCTGAAGTGAAATGGAATTGTCTTGAACATCACATAATCAGACAGGCCTAATTGATAATTAGGTCTCCATTAACAAAGGAAGTACCCTAAATCCTTAAGGGCAGATGAAAGTAAGACTTCTAATGCACTTGGGATGGTCCCAAACTCCTCCAACTCCAATGAAAAATTCTAACTCAACCCCAATCTCATGGAAGTCACTGTTGCACCATTCTGGTTGTTGGTCACCACATAGAGATGTCGACCCTTATTTACTCAAAACATGCTCCAACACTGGTTTCCCTACAAACCAACTTAGAAATCATGTATTCCACATGTAGACCTCTCATTTCACCAAGGATCAAAATTTTCCAAGAGTAGACATGAGAGGAAAATGAGATTTAGTGAGTAAACTTTAGTTTTCGAGGGTTTCAGACCAGTGAACAAAGAAAATGTTCTAACTTACAAACCAAATATCATCAAGCCCTCAAATTAGATGAAAATTAAAGGTAACTCAATAATTATTACTTCCCAATTGGATTCATGCCCCATTTTGTCCGTATAGGTCCGTACCCGAAGTTGTAAGTTGACTGTTACAAGAAAATTAGTTATTTTTATTGATTCAAAGAGAAAAATTACATCATGATTGCTTTCCACCCACCTAAAAGGGCTATGAAAGCTTTCCCCAATGCTTAAAACCATATTTCAAATCCTATGTCCATTGGGGAATTCATTAAGACTTTACAAACAAAAATATGTAAATGTTGTCAAAGTTGCTTGACAACTTTTGACAACATTTGCAAAGTTGCACTAAAGATGCAATCTTGTTGTAGAAAGTGAAACTAAGGTTCCTAATATACTTAAAACATTATAAGAACATAAAATTCCCAAATCCTAGGCTCTAGGGACCCTTTGACCAATGGTTGACCAAGTGGCTTATGAATGCCAATCTTGGAACCAGGCCTTAAAATTGGGTCAATGAACTAAAGATGATACCCTTAGGACTTAGGCATCCTCAAGACCCCATAGGAGTCACATTTTTATGAGGTGTTCATGTTTTTGCAATGGGTGCTCCTGCACTATACTCCCTGTGATTTTTACAAATCAAGTTCCCACTTGAGTCAAGTTGATCAATGGAAGGGCCATGTTGTTTAATCTGGTCTTCAGTCATCCATGTAGCATCAATATTGGGGAGGCCTTTCCACTTAACAACGTACTGCATATATGTTTTCAACCTGGTCTGTCTGAGGACTTTGGATTCCAAATTTTTCTCCAATTGCACTGGTTGGCTTGGAGGTAGATTTGGCACAACATCTAAAGTATATGAAGGACCTAAGTTGTTAGAAGTACTTGCATCATCACAAGCTACATCACCTTTATAAGAGGTTAGATCACCAATGTTAAAAATTGGGGAAATAAACAAAGTAGGGGGAAGAGTTATTTCATAGGCATTTACTCCCATTTTGTGCAAAATTGTGCATGGACCAACTCTCTTCATGTGCAGTTTGGAGTATCTTCCTTTTGGTAACCTCTCTTTCCTAAGGTTTTCTCAAACCTTATCCATAATCTGGAAATGAACTTCTTTTCTTCTTTTATCTTCCTTCTCTTTGTACTTTTAAGTTGTCTGCAGTAGTTTGGTTTTTACTTCATGTTGAACTTGGGCAATGAGTTCTGCCAATTCTTCTCCCTGAGCACTGATCTTAAAGTCTGAAGGTAGTTCTATCATATCTAATGGACCTCTTGGGTGCAAACCATAAACTGTGTGGAAAGGTGTTTTTCCATTGGATCTATTTAGAGAACCATTAAATGCAAACTCTGCTTGTGGGAGGATGATATCCCAACTCTGGTTATGTTGCTTGGTTAAACATCTGAGAAGGTTCCCTAATGATCTATTCACCACTTTTGTTTGGCCATCAGCTTGTGGGTGATAAGAAGAGCTATAGGTTAAGTTTTTACCCAATTTCTTGTGGAGTGTTCACCAAAAATGTCCTTGGAAATTAAAATCCCTCTCTGAGACTACTATCTTTGGTAGTTCACGAATCCTAACAACTTCTTTGAAGAAGAGTTGAGCAATGTGGGAGGCATCATTTGTACTTTTGCAAGGGAAAAAATGAACTATCTTAGTGAACCTGTCTACAATCACAAAGACACTGTCAAATCCATGTTTACTTCTAGGAAGGCCCATGAAAAAATCCATGCAGATTGACTCCCAAGGCCTATTAGGAATTGGAAAAGGTTGGTATAATCCCTGATTAGTAGATACACCCTTAGCTTTCTGACAGATAGTGCATGCTTCCAAAAATTTCTTGATATCATTAGCCATCTTAGGCAAAAATAAAATCATCTTACTCTGGTCTATGGTCTTATCTATTCCAAAGTGACCACCCATGCCACCACAATGTTTCTCTTTGATGATGTTCAGTCTCATATAACACCTAGCTATGCAAAGTTGGGAACCTTTGAACAAAAGGTCATTCTGAATGAGAAATTTAGAGAACTCAGTGTGATATTTGCCTACAAGTTGAGAACACACCTTGAATGCCTCTCCAAAATATGGTTCACCTACATATAGATGCTTTAGAGCATCAATCCCAATGCTTTTTAGTTCTACTTCTTCAACCAAAACAAATCTTCTACTGAGGGCATCAACAACCTTGTTTGCTTGACCTTTCTTGTGCTTCAATGTGAATGTGTATGCATGTAAATTTTCCATACACTTTATATGCTTGACACTTAGTTTTTCCTGAGAATTTAGAAAACTTAATGCATGGTTTTTAGTATAGACAACAAATTCTTCTAGTAAAAGGTAGTGTCTCCATTTTTTAAGAGCCTGCACTAATGCATACAATTCAAGGTCATATGTTGAGTATCTTTTCTTAGCATCATTTATCTTTTCAGAGAAGAAAGCTATAGGTTTTGCCTCTTGGCTTAAGACAACACCAATTGCTAGGTTACTAGCATCTATCTCCACAGTAAACACCTTCCTAAAATAAGGTAAGGTCAAGATAGGATATTGAGAAACCCTGTTCTTCAAGTAATCAAAAGCATTTTTAGAATCATTTATCCAAGAAAAATTAGTTTTCTTGATGTTTTCTAACATGGGGGCACATACATGACTAGAGTTCTTTATAAACTTTCTGTAAAAGGTAGCAAGACCATGAAAGCTCCTTACCTCACCTTGATTTCTTGGAGTGGGCCAATTGACAATGGTTTCCACCTTACTAGGATCCATTTTTAATGTTCCCTTTGAGATAACAAACCCCAAAAAGGTAAGTTCCCTTTGCATGAAGGTAAATTTCTCCAAGTTGATGATGAGCTTGTGGTCATGAAGTCTCTTTATCACTTGCTCCAAACGGTTTAGATGTTCTTCTCTACTACTGGTAAAAATCAATATATAAGGGTAGATAACAACAAATTTGCAGATGTAATCAATGAAAATTTCATTCATGAGCCTCATGAATGTGCTTGGGGAATTGCTTAGCCCAAATGGAATTAAAATCCATTCAAATAACCCCTTAGTGGTCTTAAATTCAGTCTTCCATTCACATCCTAGCTTGATTCTTATTTGATGGTATCCTAACTTTAAGTCTATTTTGGAAAAGTAACAAGCAGTCCCAAGTTGATCAAGAAGATCTTCAATTATTGGGATGGGGAATCTGTACCTGATTTTTATTTTGTTTATAGCCCTGTTATCAGTTCACATCCTCCATGTTCCATCCTTTTTAGGTGCCAAAATAGAAGGAACTACAAAAGGACTGAGACTTTTTTGCATTAGGCCTTTGGCTAGCATTTCTTGGACTTGTTTAGAAATCTTTGCATTCTGATTGGGAGTCATCTTATAGGGTGCCTTGTTTGGTAATGAGGAGCCTAGCATGAGATCAATTTGATGAGTGATATCTCTAAGGGGTGGGAGGGAAGAGGGTAGACCATTAGTAGTAACATCACTATATTTGTTTAGTAATTCCTTGACCTTTATTGGTATGGGTGTTATCTTGTAATATTCCTCCTTCTACTTAGATTTTATGATCAGTATGAAACTTTCCTCATCTGATTCTTTTAATGTTTTTACCATTTATTTCTCCCCTATCATGATTATAGTTGGTTCCTTTTTTTATTTTTGATCAGGAAGTGGCTTCATAGTGAAGTTTTTTCCATCCCTAATAATAGTGTAGGTGTTTTTCCTACAGCTATAAGTGGCATCCATGTCATATTTCCATGGTCTCCCAATTAGAAGATGGAAAGAATACATCTCTACAACATCACACAAAACCTTATCCTTAAAATATCCTAGATAAAATTCTACCATAGCTTGTTTAGTGACTAGTGTTTGTTTCCCTTTAGTGAGCCAAGAAACATTAGAAGGGAAAGGATGTGGTGTTTTCTTTAATTCTAACTTCTGTACCATTTCCTTAGAAATCAAATTCTTTGTTGAACTAGAGTCTATCGATAAGTTACATGCCTTTCCTTGGTACCTGATTCTTGTTCTGAAAAGGTTCTTCCTTCGGGGTAGCTCTTGAGTGTGTAGTACTTGCAGGAAGGCTTGTCTCATCATCAGGACTATCCCTTCTTCAACTTCAAGTTCTTGGTTGTCTTCTTGGACCAACTGTGCTCTTCTCTCACCTTGGTTATTTTTCATCTTCTCAGGGCATCTCCCTGCATGGTGGCCTAACTGATTGCAGTTGAATAACCTTAGGGGTTCATTTGTTCTTCCCCTAGCTCTACCAAAATTTCTCCTTCCTCTGTAGCCTCCTCTATTACTTGACTCTCCTTGATTTTTCTCCATGTGTCTGTCATTGCTTGACTATCTTCTACCCCATGTATTTCCTCTTCCTCTAAAATTTTTGTTAGGGTTGTTGTTACATCTACCCCTAGAACTTTGATCTTATCTTCTCTTGAATTTTTCTTCAACTTTTAGTGCTAATTGGAAGCACTGTTGGACTATAGTTGGATAGCACAAACTCAATTAATCCTGGATATTTATCCTTAATCCTTGCATGTATCTTTCAAGATTGACACTTTATGGCTCTACCAATTTGGATTTCATGGAGAGCTTACGAAATTCTTCATTGTACCTTGAGACATCCATTTATTTTTGTCTCAAACTCTTTCATTTCTTATGAAGTTGCACTTCATAATCTTCTAGCACATAAGCCTCCTTCACCAAGGCCATCATCTTCTTCCATGTTCCCATTGGATTCTTATCCATCTTCACCCTCTCTGCTTGAGTGAAGTTCCACCAAGTTAGGGATGACCCCTTTAACTTTTACTTTTCTATTTTCACCTTTTGGTTTTCTAGTATCTCCTCACAATCAAAGAAACTAGTGAGTGCATCCATCCACTCCATGAGTTCTTCTACATCCATCTTTCCATTATAGAGAGGTAGATCAAGCTCAGTGTCCATGGTTCTCCTCTCCATAGACTTCAAAGTCTTCACAAGTAGCCTCTGGTCTATAGGGATCTCCTCTTCCTCCTGCAAAGAGGCATCTTCATCACTCCCCTCCTCCTCCATTCCAGAGTTACCACCACTGTTCTTGACTTGTTCCTTAAGCCTTTCCATCTCCTGCCTCAACCATTTCTTCTCTACATCATGCTCCTTTACTACTCTCATTACTTCTACATTGGACATCCTATTAGGAAGTTCACTTTCTTCTCCACCATCAGCCATGGTTGCAACTTGAATCAGTCCAAAGATCCTTAAACTACTCTAATACCACTTGTTGGAAGATCTAGGGTATGATAAGGAAAGTTAGACACTATGTCCTTCCCACTCTCCCAAAGGGGCCTTCACACACACCACCCTCTCCACCTAGGTCTTACACCTTTACAAAATTTCACAACACAATCACACAACTCCATAAAACATCTTGACAAGGGTTCAATACAAGATTCAAGATGTGCAATGTCTATCAACAATCCATACTTATGCAATCAACATCAAAATATTGATGCATAAGACCCAAGGTGACAACCAGAGTTGTAGGGGTTAATCCAAGTTTACAATGGTCCTATTAATCCTAATAAGACATGTCCCCATAATTAAGAAAGTCTAGGGTATCCTTGAGATATGTGTTCCACAATCAAGCCTTCAATTCCTTGTAGTCCTGCACAAAGGGTTTAATGGACATAACTTCAATACTTCACACTGGACCTAGGGAACTAATCATAGTTTTGAGTACCCTTTATGGAGTACTAATAATCCATAAAGCCAAGGGTTCTGAAGTGAAAGGGAATTGGCTTGAACATCACATAATCAGACAGGCCTAATTGACACTTAGGTCTCCATTAACAAAGGAAGTGCCCTAAATCCTTAAGGGCAGATGAAACTAATACTTTTAATGCACTTGGGATGGTCCCAAACTCCTCCCACTCCAATGAAAAGGTCTGACTCAAGCCCAATCTCATGGAAGTCACTGCTGCACCATTTTGGTTGCTCATCGCCACATAGAGATGTTGACCCTTCTTTACTAAAAACATGCTCCAACACTGGTTTCCCTGCAAACAAACTTATAAATCATGTATTCCACATGTAGAATTCTCATTCCACCAAGGATCAGAATTTTCCAAGGGTGGACATGAGAGGAAAATGAGATTTAGTGAGTAAACCCTAGTTTTGGAGGGTTTCAGACCAGTGAATAAATAAAATGCTTGAAATTACAAACCAGAGATCATCGAGACCTCAAATTAGATGAAAATGAAAGGTAACTCAATAATTCTTACTTTCCATTTGGATTCATTCCCTGGTTTGTTTGTACAGGTCCATACCCAAAGTTGCAAGTCGACTGTTACAGGAAAATTAGTTATTTATATTGATTCAAAGAGAAAAATTACATCATGATTGCTTTCCACCTGCATGAAAGGTCTATGAAAGCCTTACACAATAGTTAAAATCATATTTCAAACCATATGTCTGTTGGGGAAGTCATTAAGACTTTACAAACAAAAATATGTAAGTATTGTCAAAGTTGCTTGACAACTTTTGACAACATTTGCAAAGTTTCACTAAAGATGCAATCTTGTTGCAAAAAGTGAACCAAAGGCTCCTAATATACTTAAAACATCCTAAGAACATCAAATTCCCAAATCCTAGGCTCTAGGGACCCCTTGACCAATGGTTGACCAAGTGGCTTATGAATGCCAATCTTGGAACCAAACCTTATAATTGGGTCAATGAACTAAAGATGATACACTTAGGACTTAGGAATCCTCAAGACCCCCTATGAGTCACATTTTGATGAGGTGTTCATGTTTTTGCAGAGGGTGATCTAGCACCACTATGCAGAGTGGTGGGCCACACACAAGCCAGTTAGACTGACGATCCCTGGGGTGATATAGGCAGGAGAGAAGCCCGCGGGAGGGAAGGATGGGGTCAGGGTAGATGGTGATGATGATGGGTGGGATGATGGAGGAGACAGAGGAGGAGGGGGGTAGGGGAGAGGGAAACCATGATTG
>MU223362.1:660189-682553 GCA_018584345.1 Thuja plicata | reverse complement strand
GATAGGGGCCACAGGGTCCACTAGTCATGTATGTGCCACAATTTACCCATGATATCATCAACACAGAGCAAGATAGCCTACAGACAGAGTTGGCATGAGTACACGGGGTACTAGACACAACATAGGTATCCGAGGAAAATTTCCAGATAGAGCTGGCCCGAGTGTAGGGCTTACTAGTAAGAGAGACCATACAAGAAAATAGTTCACAGAGTGCATTAGATACACTGTAGGCCTAGGTAGATGGCAGAGATTTTATGATTATTGAGACTCAGACAAGAGTCGGGGTAGGGGATCAAAAAATGGCACAACTATAGGAACATATGCAAAGACTGACAGTCTAGGTGGGTGGCCTGACCACAGAGTGCGATGAGGCTCGGAGATAGGCAGAGGTTTAGAAGGGAGAGCAGGATATATCCTTCTATACATCTACCATAGGAGGGTAGGAAATGTGCGAGAAGATGCATTTGCAACACACAGGGAGGCAGGTAGGAGATGGAAAGAGGCCACATTAGAGGGACAGAGGGAGCCTGCATATTCGGAGAGATCTGTGATACAGAGCACATGCAAAGACTCACAAGGATCTGTAGAGTTGATAAATCCCCAAGAAAAAGAGGGTGATGGGATAGATGGGGTTGGGCCATCCTCATAGCCAACCTCTTGAGTCATCTCAGCCTTTGGTTGATACACATGCATTTTTTATTTTGAGTTTATATGTATAGTGGCATTTTGATATATACATGTATATGGACTTTGACATTGACATACTTTTGGATGTTTGATATATACAGACATACTTATTGATGGTCATATCTTTATGATGTATGAGATTCATATATGCATATGATGATGTTTTTATGACATACATGTGTGATGCAGGTTGTGATGTTGACGATACTTACATTTTTTTGATGCATGATGTGATGTGGATTTTACGTGTTTAATGATTTTATATGCAAATAGATGTTTTTATATATATTATAGATGTAATGTTTATTGTAATGTGGAATAAATGGATGTAATGTGGATTAATCAATTGAATACTAACTATATAATGATTAATGAATAATATACTTAAGAAATAATGTAATGTAATGATTAATGATTAATGCAAAGTAATGATTAATGGACTTAATGAGTAATGCAATGTAATGATGAAAATGAGTAATAAATGACTAATGAGCAATGAGATAATGTTTAAAAATGTTGACTAATGATTAATGAATAAGTAGCTAATGATTAATGAATAATGTAATAGAATGCATCTAGATAATTAGGATGAATTTGAAGTGAATACTTAAACTCATCATGAGATAATGAATGCAAATAAATGAAGACTCAAATGAGGACAATGTGTTTGTGTGTACCAAGCAGAACTGAGAGGATCATGTAGCTATCTTTAGAGGGAATAAACAGGAACCTTTCCAAGAGTAACAAAAAAAATGCAACATAACTTATCTAATATGTAACCTAGCTACATGATTGTATGTTAGAAATAGGTTGGGTAACTGAGAGGGAAGGGGTGAATCAGATACCAAAAAAACAAATCCAAGTCCCTTAGATGTCTTAATCAAACTTATCACTGTTACTCGGTTAAAAAAGCAATCTTAAAATATTAACTGTGATTATCCTTTAGTGATTAAGTGCAGAAACATAAATGTTAATGTTTGTAGCTTCAGTCGTATGATCATTAGAATACATCTTGATTAATAATAATATAATATATATGTTATATTATTATTAATCATATGAAATTTAATATTCAATATTAAATTATTATATTATTCTTAATTAATAATTGATTGATGAAACATTATAAGATTGATCAAATTATAATTAATGGGAAGAGGCATGTCCTTTCTTATAAATAATAATGAATAGACAATGTCCCATGAAGGGACATATCTCTCCTAGCCTCATTCCCAATATAAATGTAAGAGGGATTGTTTCATTTGGAAAACACATACAACATAGAGTGATATTACATTTGCATCTATCCTAAAACATATAACATGGTATCAGAGCTAGACTGCAAATGTAAGGGAGTAGTTTGTTGATGGTGAATGTATGATTGTCTCAGAAAATACTGTCTCAGTAAAGGGGCCATATCTCATAAATCCATCATTGGATTTTTTTGAATTTTGTATATGTTGGTGAAAAACAAATTCTAAAGAATCCCACCAGAGCGATTGGAGAGATGGTGTGGGATTAAAATGTTATGATGGTCTGTGTACAGGTCTATGTGAAATTCCTGAAAGTGGCTTTCATTAAAAATAAATATTAATTTTTTATGATCATGGTCAAGCATTAACAAAGAAGAATGTATTCAAGGAAGTGTGTCTCTTTATAGAAAAAAAATTATAGAGTTTCACCTCTCTTGGAGAAATCTATTCATTTAACAAGAAGACATGAGTATTGTTCAATGATATAAGAGTGGGAAATGTACATTGTGGGGGGAATAATAACCAATGTTACATTTCCATTTTAACTATCCTTAGTGGAGAGTGGGAAAATGGTGATCATCCACTCTAGGTTGTCGCTCGACGTAAAGGTCTTCAACATGACTAGCGAGAATAACATTATGATCTCCTGCAACATGTCCTCCACAAACAACTTCAAAATTTAATGAGAGATGATATTTCCTATACAAGCTCACCTTACAAAAGGAAATATTTGAAACTTAAGATAAGTATTCCATGTTTTATTAATGCACATAAATTATTCAGTTTGAAATTTATGCTATAATATTGGCTAGTAAAATCTTGTATGCTTCTATCTTTGGTATTTCCATATGCGATAATTTAGTTTAAAAGCTATTTGTAATCTCTATCTAACATACCTTCAGGATAGAAGCACAAGAAATTGTTTTTAGAGGGAGTCTAAATATTCAAAGGTATCTTTGGACAAGGAGCTAAGAAGATTGATAACAAACTCAGAGGGAGTCTGACTGTTCATCTTAAGCAATCTTGGATGATCAACAGATTGATATCTTCACAATGATTTCTTCTCTGTGAGAGAAGTTTGAGGTGAAATCCCTTGTTTTCACCCTCTGCACTGACGTATGATGGATTTCATGTGTGTGAATCCATATTTTTAATGGGCCTGCCCCTGTGTACATCATGAGGAAGTGAAAACTTCCAAATTATTATCACTTGTATTTGTAAGAGTTATTGAAAGGTTACGATCTTCCAATAACTTGACCTTCTATTGTGATAAACATCTTGTGATGGCTGAAACAGATCATAATAGATAGAACTTGTGGGTAGAATCTCTGATTGAGGCAATCCACATTAAAGCTCATGATTTTTTGGATAGAATCTCCGATGGAGGCAATCCACACGAGAGCTTGTGGATAGAATCACTGATTGATGCAATCCACCCAGGAACTTGTGGATAAAATCACCGATTGAGGAAATCCACATTAAAGCATGTGAGTTTGTGGATAGAATCATCGATGGAGGCAATCCACATGAGAGCTTATGGATAGAATTGTTGATTGAGGCAATCCACCCTGGGAACTTGTGGATAGAATCGCCGATAGAGGTAATCCACTCTAAAGCTCGTGATTTTGTGGATAGAATGGCCAATGGAAGCAATCCACATGAGATCTTCTGGATAGAATGGCTGATGGAGGCAATCCACTCTAAAGATCATGATTTTGTGGATAGAATCGTTGATGGACACAATCCACATGAGGGCTTGTGGATAGAATCATCGATGGAGGCAATCCACCTGAGAGCTTGTGGATAGAATCAACGATGGAGGAAATCCACCTAAGAGCTTGTGGATATAATCATTGATGGAGGCAATCCACATCTTGCGACTATTTTTCTATTGATTACATCATGAGGATGATGCTTTTATTGCTTACATCACATGTTTGATGTTCTCAAGTGTCATATAAGTGTTGACATTGGATTGATTTATCCTCCCTAGCTAAGATGGAGTGTTGATAAATTGTATAGATATGTTGAGGGTCATAAGTGTTGACCCAGGAGACCACTACACATTATGTTGTATCATCCTCCCTAGCTAAGAGGGAGTTTTAATGTTTGTAGCTTCAGTCGTATGATCATTAGAATACATATAATACATGTTGATTAATAATAATATAATATATATGTTATAGTATTACTAATCATATGAAATTTAATATTCAAAATTAAATTATTATATTATTCTTAATTAATAATTGATTGATGAAGCATTATAAGATTGATCAAATTATAATTAATGGGAAGAGGCATGTCCTTTCTTATAAATAATAATGGATCAACATGTCCCATGAAGGGACATGTCTCTCTAGCCTCATTCCCAATATAAATGTAAGAGAGATTGTTGCATTTGGAAAACACATACAACATAGAGTGATATTACACTTGCATCTATCCTAAGAAACTTAACAATAAATCATAAAGCAAATAACATGTATACATATGACACCAAGATTTAACGTGGAAACCCAATTTGGGAAAACCACCAATCGCAACTAGTTACTATTTTTCACTCTTCTGAAGTGAGCCCTGTTAGGATCCAACCTTGTTAAAGGTTACAAAACACACTGTTAGGTGTGACCCTATTAGAGGATTTAATCACCCTATAAGGAGTGGCCTTGTTAGAGGTCTTCAAACACTTTGATGTAGAAATGTCACCTTGCGAGAGGATTTATCAAAGACTGTTAAGTCTACTCTGTAAAGAGATTTAGATTACTGCTACAATTGTTAGAGAGTAACAATGGATTGACCTTTTTAATGAAGCAACTATCTTTTCTGATTCAGACCTCTACTCTATCTTTAAACTGGATCCTCACTGATCAAATATGCTATTGCAGCTCTGTCTGGATGTCCTATCCTTAATCAAAATCCCATCTAATTTTGCCTTCACTCTTCATATCAAAAGAACTCTTCCACTTATTAATTCTTACTCATTCAATCCAAACTTGACCTTTTATGTATATGATAGGCCTTGTCAAGTCTTGTTGAATACCCTTCCAAATAAATAATAAAACTTAAGTCTGTCAGGTGCATATAACCAATTAAACATAAAGTATAAACTATTGTTAGTCAGCTGACACTAAATGCATAACTTGGTTAACACTGTAATGCTTCAATTCCCAATCGTTACTGTATTGCCCAAGTGAACTCGGTTAGAACTAAAAATCACTTTGGTCTTCTTCAATTCCCAAGAGAACTTGGCATACACTGACTTGTTCAGTTTAGGTATAGACATTTGTGTAACATCAATGCATTTGTTTATACATCAATGAAAATACACAATTGAATAATTGTCTTCAACAATCTCCCTCTTTGGCATTGATGGCAACACAACATGTCATAATACAAAGAATTTTAGAGCAACAGGAACAAGGATAAAATTTTATTAATGTCATTAGCTTCATTCTAATTCTCATCCAGATAACTCCCTCTGTCTTCAAAAACACTAAAATACAGATTTCTCTCTCTTACATTAATCTTTGTTTCTGATTAAATTTCTCCCTTTGTCATCAAGAATCTTTTCCTTAATAATTTCTTTGGCATTGTAGAGGGGGAAATAGAGATCTCTTTAGATAGGGTTTTGAACAATGGAGATTTTCACATGAAAGATACCATATGTCTCTATTAGCCACTTATATTTAATTGTAATGAAAAGGAATGTAAATCTGGAAATGTTTGCAAAGAATAATGGAGTAAAATACATACCTCTCAATATAACAGATCTGAAAAATCTTGTTTTCTGATGTCATTATTGAGTTTTGGGAAATTCTGCAACCGTCTCTAGAATAGAAATGCAGAGATGCACAAAACCCAGAAATATTTTTCCTTTCAGAGCCAGGTCGACCTTGACCTCTTTGTGGCGGCGCAATTGTACCCTAAAATGTCAACCTCGACCTGCACTGCTTCGACATAAATTTTGTTCCTAGATCCCAAAAGTTGGCCGAAAAGGGTATCTAAATCTGCTCTACAACTTTCAAAACCGCAATTGTGGATATCTTAAAATGGTGTTTTGGGGGTGGCTATATATGTTTTTGCCTTATTCAAACCCCCATTTTGGTGATTTCCACCTCCAGGGATAGTCAGATGTAATAGAATATGTGTGTGTGTTAATCTTAGGAAGAGCTTTTAATGTGTGATGCCAAGATCTAATCCTCTAGATTGAAACCCTAGAATTAATTGAAATGAGAGAGAAATGCATAGATTTGAATATGATAAAGAAAGCATACCAAACCCCCAAGGTTAAATTACTCCTACCAAACTCACAATATGTAGTTGCTACCCCATGATTGTATCTTTTGAATGCTTGAATGTTGAAAATGGTAGATCAAATAATGAAGGTAGGAAGAACTCTTTCTTGCTCCAATGAAGATCCACAATAGCTTGTTCACAAAATTCTTGCATGTATTAAGGCATCATCATATATTTTCCTCTTATATCATCCTCTTTCATTCTTTCATCATCATTATGTCATAGTCATAATTTCCTCATGTCCAAATAATGGCAAAAGAGAGTGCTTATATAGAGATCTCAAGGTAAGCCTCCTAGTGAAATTAAAGGACACATAATTTAAATTTCACCTCGAATCATGGTCCAATCACAATGACCAACTAAGGAGGAAATGCATTTAATTATGTTTTGAATGAAAAACCTCCCGCTCTTGGATCCAGGGACCAATTTTAGATTTAGGACCCGGTTATGATCCAGATCTGAAAGAGGGAACCAAAACCTGACAGAGGTCAAGATTGACCTCAACCCTGACCTAGGTCAAGGTCAACATTGATCATGACCTAGGTCAAGGTCAACCTTGACCCTAACCTAAGATTTCAGGCTGGTCAACATGGAATGTCAATGAGATTCCCAGATCGGGCAGGGACCTAGGAAGATGGGAAAATAGAACAGAATGATGGAAATAGGCACAGGGGCCTAGAAGAGATGTGATGAGGGCTAGGAGGACCAATACATAGGTCCTACCTATAAAATAGAGCCATAGAGAAGGAAATCAAGGAGAATTCGTAGGATCCTAACCCTAATTCCAAGTACAGATGCATCCTAAATGCAAATCTATCTTGTAAATGTACTAAAAGAGGGTGCTAAACCTACTAAAATGGAAGTGCTTCCATTTTAAGATGATATAGGCATGACATCAATAATCTCCCCCTCTTTGACATCCAAATTTCAAAGACTCTATCCAATGAAATTGTAGTGTACCTAATGTACTGATTCATATGCAATAAGCTCTGAAAATCTGCATCAACATGTTACATCTTTTCTGTAGCTCTGTTGATGCATCACTAATCTATACATTAGTGAGCCTTAGTTAGGATAATCACCCCTATCTTTCCTCTAAGATACAATAATGCATCCTTAGGTAATTTTTTAGTGAATATGTTTGCAATTTGTTCTTTATTATTCACATATTCCAACCTTACTCCCTTTTCTTGAACCAATTCCCTCAATAAATGATAATTTATTGCAATATGCTTAGTCTTAGTATGCATCATAGGGTTCTTTGAAATGTTAATTGCACTAGTTTTTTCACAGTAGATAATAACTAGTTCTTTGATTTCCTCCTCCATACTTGACAACAACTCTTTGAGCCATATGATATTTGAACAATTTACTATTGCAGCAATATACTCTACCTCTGTTGTAGACTGATAAATGCAATTTTGTTTCTTTCTGGTCCAAGAGACTAACCTCTTTCCAAGAAATAACGCTACACCACAAGTACTCTTTCTATCATCAACACTTCATGCCCAATCAGCATCAGTAAAAGTCTTCAAATCAAATTTTCCTTCTTTCTTATACCATAATCCATAATCTTCAGTGCCCTTAAGATATCTCAGAATCCTTTTGATAGCCATCAAATGATTCTCTCTAGGATTATCTAAAAACCTTGCAACAATACCAACTGCTAATGTAATATCAGGTCTAGTGTGAATAACATATCAAATTTTACAAATCATGGATCTGTAGGTAGTCTGATTTACCTCCTTTGAGTCATCATCCTTAGACAACTTATGTCAAGTAGACATACATGTCCCAACTTCCTTACTCATAGCTTCGGCGAATGCTTTGCATAAATCATCATGTCCAGTGAATAGTATATGATCAACAAATATCTCCACTAATAGTATCTTGTTATGAGATCCTTATTTTATATACAAGATACTATTGTCATTATTTCTCTGAAGTCCAATACTTATTAGGTAACCATGCAATCTTTCATACCAAGCTCTAGGAGCTTGCTTCAGTCCATACAAGGCTTTGTGCAATTTGCAAACAATATTTCTTTTGTTATGATCAACAAAACCTTTAGGTTGCTCAATATAGACTTCCTCTTCTAGAATTCTATTCAAGAATGCATATTTTACATCCATTTGGTATACCTTGAATCCTTTATGTGATGTGTATGCCGAAAGAGTTATGACCCCTTCAAGTCTTGCAATAGGAGAAAAAGTTTCTCCATGGTCAATACCCTCTTCTTGAGCATACCCTTTACACACTAATCTTGCTTTGTTTCTAGAAACTTCATGTTTTTCATTCATCTTGTTTCTGAAAACCCACTTAGTACCAATCACATTCTTTTCTTTTGGTCTAGGTACAAGAGTCTAGGTTTTGTTCTTTTCTGTCTGCTCAATCTCTTCATTCATGGCTTCTATCCAACTTTCATCATTCAACGCATGTTTAATGGATCTAGGTTCAATTTCACTAAAAAAACATGTACATTAAGTTTGTTCCTTGTCATTATACCTTTTGTCTAATCTCCAATTATTTTATCAGGTCCATGATGCCTTCTAACATATTTGGAAAGTATAGGTTCCTTCCTCTTTGATGCTGGGCTTGCTCCACTTGGTTCACCATGCTCAAGCATTCTATTCTATTCTTCTGACTGAGAAACAAGTTCCACTATCTAAGACTCAGGTGCCTCTATCTAAAACTCAGGTGCCTCTATCTGTGACTTGGTTTCCTCTATCTGTGAATTGGTTTCTTCAGTCTGAGACTCAGTTTCAACAGTTAGCAGCTCAAGTTGCAACAAGGTTTTTGCTGATGAATTCAGTGGTTGACATGGTTGTTGTCCAATCACCATTGCCTGTGTCTTAGGTATAGTATTAGGTTCATAATACATAAAATTTATTTAGTCCTCAGGCTCTTTACTGCTATGTTCTTCACTTCTATCTACAAACTCATAAATATTTACATGTAGACTTTCAATGACTTTATGAGTTGCAAGATTCAAACATTTATATGCTTTGCTTTTACAGGAGTAGCCTAGGAAAATACCTTCATAACCTTTTACATCAAATTTTCCATTTATTTCTTCCTTCAAGATGTAAAACTTACTTCTAAATACTTTGAAATAATGAACATTGGGTTTACAACCATACCATAATTTAAAAGGTGTCTGCTTAGTACCTTTTTTTAAGTTGAAATCTATTCAAGGTGTGAATTGCAGTGCTGATAACTTCCTTCCAGTATTTGGTTGCAACATTCTTTTCAATCATCAAGGTTCTTGCACAATCCATAATAGATCTATTTCTTCTTTCTGCTATCCCATTTTTTTGTGGTGTACCTAGGGCAGATACTTGTCACTTGATTTCTCTTTCATTGTTGAATTCATTGAATTCATTAGAAATGAATTCACCTCCTCTATCAGATCTTAGGCATTTAATTTTCTTTCATGTTTCCTTCTCAACTTTGGCAAGGTACAACTTAAACTCATGAAAAGCTTCTAATTTTTCTTTGAGAAACATAATAGTCATCATTCTGGAATGGTCATCAACAAATAGAATGAAATAATTCTCTCATGTGTTAATTTTGGTTCCAATTGGTCCACACATATTAGTATGCACTAACTCCAAGACTTATTCAGTATTGTAATTCTTGCTCTTGAAACTAGTTTTGTCCATCTTCCCAATTTGACATTGTTTGCATATTTCCAATTCAGGTTTCTTTAGAATACAAATACCTCTTACTCTTTTGTTCTTTCTTATGTTGACCAGGTTATCTAAATTCACATGACAAAACCTTTTATGCCATAACCAACTTTCTTCTACTTGTCCAATAAAACTTGAACTTTCAATGAGATCAAGAAGAATAGATTATCTTTTGTTTGCCTACTAGTTCCAACTAGGTTTCCCTTACCATCTAGAAGCTTGGACTTACCAATGAATTCTACCTTGAAACCAATGTTATTCAATTGTGCCACACTTAGTAGATTATGCCTTAGTCCTTCAACCCAATAAGCATTATCACATTTGATTCCTTTAGTTAGAGAAATACAACCTTTACCTTTCACATAGCAAGGTTCATCATTCCCAAAACTGACACTCCCAGCATCATACTGCTCAAGATGTTCAATTTTAGTTTTATCACCAGTCAAGTGGCGAGAACAACCAATATCAATTATCCAAGTGTCATTTTTGCTAATATGAGAGTAAGGTACAGTCTTTTCGTTATCTTCATTGTCTGACTCATCCTTAATAGCAATGTAAACCATTTCATCTTCATCTTCATCACTATCAGAATCTTTTGCAATATAACAAGATTTATTACCTTTGTCCTTGTAGCTTCTGTAACTTTTAAAATCTTTCTTGCCTTTGTACTTGTTGAATTTTCACTCACCTTTGTCTTCTTTGTTTGGACACTTAGCAGCAATGTGACCAACCTCATCACATGAAAAAAAATCAATGGTATTCTTCCTTTGTACTGTCCTTTTCCTTTGGCAGCTCTCTTTGCAAGAAATTCTTCAATGATTTCTAGATCTTCATCATCAATATCATTTTAAATTTGTTTTCCTTTTGAGTTTCTATCCATCTTACCAAGGTTTAATTTAGATTTGAATGCAGACTCAAATTTTCTAGGATTAGGAGAATAATTGTCCAAGTCAAAAGTTGTAAGCCTTCCAACCAATGCATATAGAGTTATATCATTAATGCACCTCATCTCTTGAATAGCTGAAACTCTAATTGCATAGATAGGAATTAATGTTCTCAATACCTTACTAACCACTGTTCTGTCTTCCATTGTTCCACTGGTAGCTCTGATGACACTGACACTTTTCTTGATTCTTTCACTGTATTTTTTAATGTCTTCTCCTTCTTTCATTTTCATCTGATCAAATTGACCTCTGAGACTTTCTTCTTTGGCTCTCTTTACATTGTCATCTCCTCCATGTATATCATGTAGTTTCTTTCACATATCATAGGAAGTAGGGCATTCCTTGACTTCATCAAATTTTGAATAGATGAGTGAAGAAGCTATATCAATCATCATTATGTTATGATTCTTCATGTCCATCATCTGATCCATAGACATAGGTCTCGGTGGTTACACATACTTGTGATCCAAGAATTTTAAACTAGTTTCTCCAATAGTAGATAGATATAGCCTCATCAACTCTTTCCATGCAATGAAGTTGTCTTTGTTAAGCTTGGGGATCTCCCTTCTATAAGACATGTTTGATCTTTAGCTTAGGCCTTTAAACCTTCCCTGAAAGCACCAAATTCTTTGATACCAATTGTTGGAAATGGGTTGGGTAACTAAGAGGGGAGGGGTGAATTAGTTACCAAAAAAACAAATCCAAGTCCCTTAGATGTATTAATCAAACTTATAATTGTTACTCGGTTAACAAAGATATTATGTTGTTACCCAGTTAACAAAGCAATCTTAAAATATTAACTATGATTATCATTTAGTGATTAAGTGAAGAAACATAAAGCATAAAGAAAATAATATGTACATATATGACACCAACATTTAACATGGAAACCCAATTTGGGAAAACCACCAATTGCAACTAGTTACTAATTTTCACTCTTCTAAAGTGAGCCCTGTTAGGAGCCAACCTTGTTGAAGGTTACAAAACACACTATTAGGTGTGACCCAGTTAGAGGATTTAATCACCATTTAAGGAGTGGCCTTGTTAGAGGTCTTCAAACACTTAAATGTATAAATGTCACCTTGTGAGAGGATTTATGAAAGATTGTTAGGTCTACTCTGTAAAGAGATTTGGGTCACTGCTACAATTGTTAGAGAGTAACAATGGATTGACCTGTTTGACGAAGCAACTATTTTTTATGATTCAGATCTCTACTCTGACTTTAAACTGGATCCTCACTGATAAGATATTCTATTGCAGCTTTGTCTGGATGTCCTATCCTTAATTAGAATCTCATCTGATTTCGCCTTAACTCTTCATATCAAAAGAACTCTTCAACTTATTACTTCTTACTCATTCAATCCAAACTTGGCCTTGTATACATATGATAGGCCTTGTCAAGTTGGCTTGAATACCCTTCCAAATAAATAATAAAACTTAAGTATGTCATTTGCATATAAACAATTAAACATAAAGTGTAAACTGTTGTTAGTCGGCTGACACTAAATACATAACTCGGTTAACACTATAATCCTTCAATGCCCGAATGTTACTGTATTGCATGAGTGAACTTGGTTAGAACTGAAAATCACTTTGGTCTACTTCAATGCCTGAGAGAACTTGGAATACACTGACTGTGCTCAGTTTAGGTATAGAAATTTGTGTAACATCACTACATTTGTGTATAACAATGACAATACACAATTGAATAATTGTCTTCAACATTATCATGGGTTCACATTGTGTTAGTGTCAGAGAGTGTAGGATTTGACACATGCAAATCCACAGAACCTGAATACACCTGCATGCAAATAACCTAATACAAAGAAGAAGCACAAGAATGAAAAAGAAGATTTCAGAGATGCTCAAAAGAAGAGTCACAATATTATTCTCTAAGTTATGAAAAAACAATATAAAGTTTAGCCTATAAAGGTGAACAAACCCTAAAATAGAAAGACTAGGTTGCACAATATAATTAATATAAAGTATTAATTAAATGCACCTAAGAGACAGCTTAAGTGAAAAAAGAGTAAGTAAACTAACTAATTACTCTAACACCCCCCCTTAAGCAAAGCTCAGGAGGTAAGCTAACCTACCACAGCTATGAAAGCAGGGAAAGTGGGTCCCGGCAACAAGGCCTGATCAGGTACCCAATACAAGGAAATCTCTGTAAGCTAGAGACAAAGGACAGAACCCAGTGGGAAAAACCCCTCTCCAAAAATAGATATAAAAGCAAACAAAAGACAAAGAATGAATTCAAGAGACTCTCTCAAAGCCATGAGTAAAATGTGTGCTGCCAACCCCCCTGAGAGAGAGGGTCGAGGCTCCAAAGCCCCCCAGAATAAAGGAACCCCTGGATCAATGAACAAACCACTATGACTCCAATGCAAAGGAGTGAAAGATAGTGAGTACTGAAGAGGTTTCACTGGAAGGCTGAGCTGATGCTCAAAGGAGTAGACACGAGGATCTTGAAATGGAGTCCCCAATGCAAGTGGAATGATAGGTGGGTGGACACTGTCAGGAGAGAGGAGATGAGTGTCCTTTGTAGAATCCTCAACAACTGCACTTGGTGGCTCAATAAATGGAGATGGAGGGTCTGGCAGTGCTGAGGAAGAGTCCTGTTGAAGAGAAGCAACCTCAATAAGATGTAGTGTGGCAGTCACAACAGGAGTCTCAGGAACAACACAGAGGTTCAAGTGACCTAACTACACCACATGATGCTCTCGCAGAAGAGGAGAGCTGAGCTCCGATAATGGAGATGGTGGACCAAAATGTGTGAAGGAGTAGAGGCAGGTGGAATGATCAACTATCCCTGTAGCAACAATGCCACCTGTCACACTATCCCAAATGAAGATTGAATCTGGCGTGAACTCAACTGTCTTCCTTGATCCACTATGTGTAATCTAGTAAATCAAGAGAAGGTTTGCAGATAGAGATGGGACATACAATACATCATTAAATGTGCCATCCTGAATGCGTATAGAACCTTTCCCATAGACTTTCATAACAGTGTTATTCCCCATGAGAATGTTTGGAATAGGAGAAGCCTCAAGACAAGAGATCTCTAGAGAAGATGCCATATGGTGAGAAGCACCTAAATCTAGTATCCAAGGGACCTAGGAAGGGGAGGCAATGGAAGCTCGCAATGCATGACCCTTCCTAGATGTTTAAGATGAGGCAGAAGACTAAAAAGTAGACCCCTGTCAGGTGGATGAGGATGGAGAGGAAATAGTGCCCTTCTGAAGGAGAGTTTGCAAATTTGCATTCTGTTTCTCATAGCCATCAAATCTCTTCTAAAAACATTGTGACTCATCATGGGGTCCCTTGTGACAATAGGAACAAGTAGGGTTCTAAGTCTTCTATTTCTCCTTCTTAGAAGAAGATGGTGGGCTAGTAGAGTGCTGAGAAGAGGAATCAGATATCTTCTTTGGCTTCGGCTTCTATGTATCCTGAGATGACTTGGCAATCAATGCCTATGACTATGAACCTGTAAGAGAATCCATCTAACTGAGCTTGGACTGCTCAGGAGTTAACCTGTCACAGAAGGTCTTAAAAGAGGGCATAACATGACGTGCACCCAGTGCATCCATAGTGGAGTAGAAGGTAGAAGTGAAAATCTGATAAGGGCCACGAAGTTTTGAGAGTATCAAAAAGATACACTCATCATCTAACTTCATCTTTCCAGCAACTTGTAATATAGATCGAAGAGACTTGAACTTCATCAGGAAGTCCTCAATGCTGGTGAAAGAGTCAGGTGCCAAGGAGGTGAACTCTGCATCTATCTGAAGAACCCTAAATTGATTCATTGTGCCAACCAAGGTGGAAAACTTCTCCCACATATCCTTGGGTGTGGTCAGACCATCCAGGTGAAACAACAACCCATCTGAGACGTTTAGGTAAATAAGGCCCATTGCCTCATCCATCCTATTTCTGTGCATAAGATCCTCATAAGGCCTCGGTAGAACAGGTTGAGCCGCATCTAGGCAGGACCATAAACCTTGTGACATGAGGATTTTGGTCATTTGTGGCTTCCATGTGTGGTAATTGTGCGGTGTCAGCCGGGCCACAGAGGGGTCTGACATTGAGGGAAGAAAAAGACGAAAGTAGAAGGGTCATTTTCTAAAAGTAAATGACACAAAGAAAAAGAACCCCCCCACAATGTATGATTCTAACCCCCAGACAGCAAAGAATCAATTACTGAAAGCATGAAAAACTAGAAAAAAACTTGAACATCAGAGGTAGAGAGGGAGGAAAACAAAGCCTCTACTTAAATGCAAAAAATAGGTACTCAAATGGTTGAACTAGCAATAAAGACTAGCATGATCACATCCATCTTGGAAACACCTTTCCGACGATATTTTGTTTTCTTAAAACGGACACCGTATGCCCAAGATATGGCCAAAAAACCAAGTGCCCCTCTGAAAAACCACTCACTGGAAAAACATAGTCACGGGAAAAATTTTGACGTCCAAATGACTGTCACCCATCTGCGAGAAAAAATTTGACGCCCGTTAAAGGGTTTGTCGGAAAAATTTGCCCATTGCCGGAAGAAACTTGTTGCCGAAAAAATTTGAATTTTCTGCCGGAAAAATTTTTTTGGCCGCTGATGTCACTGATGACATCAGCCCTGTGTAGGAGGTGGCGGGCTGGTGGCTGGCCAGTGGTGCAGTGGCGGCCCCCAGGCAGCTCTGCTGCGCAGCACCACCGGTGGGTGGCGCGCCGGCTGGGGGCCAGGCCGCGGTGGCGACGGGGTGGCACGGTGGCGGCGTGCCCTAGTTACACTCCGTCTGCGCCAAAAAAACCTTAAAAATGAAAAAAAAAAATTATTATTTTTTTTCTTGAAAACTGTGCCCGTACGGCTTGGGAAGCTAATTTTTTTTTCCTGAGGTCATTGTGAGCAAAATGGTCAAACCTTATAGTTATTTTGACTCTCCCGGGCCTTCTAAATGCAATGGTGGAGTCTGTTTTTGCTCAAACGGCTCCAAAAAATAGCAACTCCTTCAAAGTGACAGAAAAACCTTAGAGAAGCTGTGGCTGTCGTCTTCGAATCGTGGCTTCAAAAAACCTTCAAACCAGGCAGCGACAAGGTGGCTCTAATACCTTGTAGGATTTGACACATGCAAATCCACAAAACCTGAATACACCTGCATGCAAATAACCGGATACAAAGAAGAAGCACAAGAATAAAAAAGTAGAACTCAGAGATGCTCAAAAGAAGAGTCACAATATTATTCTCTAAGTTATGAAAAAACAATACAAAGTTCAGCCTATAAAGGTGAACAAACTCTAAAATAGAAAGACTAGGTTGCGCAATATAATTAATATAAAGTATTAATTATATGCACCTAAGAGACAACTTAAGTGAAAAAAGAGTAAGTAAACTAACTAATTACTCTAACAGAGAGCACCCCCTAGCTTGATTTTCAAAAAGGCGTTATGCACAAAGTGTTAGAAAACACAAGTGACATTGTTCCTTTACATGGATGAGACTCTCAGAAAAATAGTTGGTTAAGAACACAGATGTAACATTGTGAGTCATGATGATACCAATGAAATGTCACTCATGGGAGGATTTAATACACCTAGACCTTTTTAAGGATTTGGTGGTATGTGTATAATTTTTCCTTGAGTGAGGCATACATAGCCATGACTATAGAACAAACAAAATTTCACTAAACAACTATGAAAAATAGATCATACTGCAAAGACATGTATTCCAAAAGACACCATTCATGATGAACCAAGATATTACAGATCACAACAATCATGAGGAGGATATATTAGAACACAAAAATAAAATTAATAGATAGGCATCATGACCAAGAAGTCATTCAATCCAAAATTTCTCTCCAAAAACATGATTGTGTGATGGAGGATTGATAAGCCGACGTTGGAAGGATGTATCCTGATGGGCAAAGATTGATTTATGTTGAAACATGCATTCACTGGCAATTTCTTAGGAATGGAATAAAAGCTATGAAATTCAATCTGTCAGTTGATTTGTGAGAATGCTTGAGATCACTGTGTATGGGAAAAAGATTAGTATCATGGGGTAAGCTCAGTCGTGCGGGAATATAGGTTTATTACGGAGGTGAAGATGCAAAGAAACTACTTGCATAGATATGGGTAGTGTAACATATTTATTAGAACAAGGTGTTGGATGACATGTAAGGGATGGTATAAATAGATGGTAGATATGACTACACATGGAACCTAAAATAAGTTTTCACCATGGTACTTATCCATTGGACCACCGAAGTGGTTTTCACAAATGGATGCTTTTATATCTCTTTCTCTTTTTGCTTTGTTTTTTTTTTTTTTTAATTTTTTTTTTTTTGTGGTGCTAATTTTTTTATGTACAAAGGACTAGGAATAGACTACACATAGAAGCATTTGAGATGTACAATATTAATAGGACCAAGGAAAGGAATTCCCTTTGGTGTTGCTATCTGATAAGCTCCAGAGCCAAATTTAGTTGTAACCACAAAGGGCCCGAACCAGTTAGGCTCAAACTTTCCTTTCTTTTCATGGTTCTAGAGGTTCTTCATATTATGTTGTAGGACAAGATCACCCACCTCAAACTGATGAGGTTTGATCTTCTTATTGAACAGTAAGAGGAGAAAATTATGATACATGTGGAGGTGGTTGAGGGTATTAAGGCATCTTTCATCAAGGATTTTGAGCTCTTGCAAGTGAGAAACTCGGGATTCTTCTTTGGACATCAGATTCTTGGTGGAGATTCTGAGGAAAAGGAGCTCAATTTTGATGGGGAGAATATCCTCAGTTCCATAGAAAAGGGTGAACAGAGTGGCTTAAGTGGGGGTGTGGATGGAAGTATGGTAGGCCCAAAGGGTGGGATTTAGGTGAAGGTGCCACTCATGGCCAGCTTCATCGACTATCTTTTTTAGGATTTTTAGGATGATTTTATTGGTAGACTCTTCTTGACTATTTCCTTGTGGAAAGTATTTGAAAGAGGAGTGTTGGGTAATGCCAAATTTCTTATAGAGCTCTATGACATATTTATTTTTAAATGGGTCCCATCATTGGATAATGTCTTGAGGAATGCCATAATGATAGATAAGATAGTTCAAAAAGAAATTTCACATATGTTTTCCAGTTGTATAAGTAAGAGGGACAACCTCGACCCATTTGGTGAAGTATTCTGTGGCAGTAAGGATATATTTGTGACCATAAGATTCTCAATGAGAAACTCTCATCATGAACTGTATTCAGGCATGGAGATTAATGATCCAATCATTTCCATTGCATCTACTCCTTTGTTATTTTTCTAAGGGATTTTCTAGAAGTTTGTTTTGTAAAATGTTGTTTCAAGTATTCCACCAGGATACGATAGGGAAGTAGCTTTTCATTCTTTATTTGATACTCATCCAAGACTTGCTTGATAACCATCTAAGAGTCATCAAGAACATGTAAGATAGATATTTTCCACTGGATGGCTTGGCAAAGTCTAAACACCAAGGATTCATATTCTACAATATTTTTTGTGCATGGAAATTCCAGTTTGTAAGATTTAGGGATGAGATCCCCTTGAGGTTTGATGAATTGGATGCCTGCCCCCGATCCCTTTTGTGTAAAAGATCCATCAAAGTATAATTTCCATGGGATAGTCGGGGTTATATTAAGAACCAATTCATCTAGAAAATATGTGATGATTGGATAGTCCCCTTGAACAAGTGCTTCTGCTTGTAGACATCTAAATTCGTCCTTATATTAATTTAATTAATATTCCCATAATATTATAGTTAATTTTAATTAATTATATTTGTTATATTCTTCTATGTATTTAATTAAATATGATTCACTTTCCTTAGTATTTGAATTTAATTTAAATACTACACTTTTTAATGTATTAAATCTTATTTAATACATTATCCCTCATTAATCCCCTTTAAATAAATTTTTAATTTATTTATTCCTCCACATGACTTAAATTCTACTAAGCCAAATTAATCTAAATTTTAAATTTAAATTAAGCTAATTTGAACCTAGATCCTACCCTACCTCACATCACTCTCACCAAATAAACCTACTCACTAATTAACTAAGGTTAATTAGGCTAATTTCTTGATTCCTACAATAATTAGTCCTAATTATTTGCTCACACGTGTGAGCAAATTTTGAAAAGTACACTTTTCCAAATAATCCTTATTTGGTGCCAACAAAGTTTCTTACACCCATGATGACACCTTCTTACATTTTCTAAAAGTGTCACAGTCTCTTACAAAATCCTTCACATGTGTACTTTAAGTACACTTTGACCCATCACATCCAAATTTTCTCACACATGTGTGAGTAAAGTGGCCTCTTGCATGGCTTATGTGTCCCTCATGTGACACCTATGTGGATGCCACATGAGCTCCACCTCATCCAAGCCCTCTCTCTCCTTCAAAAACTCTATAAATAGAGGCCATTGTCAAGAGCGAATCATCTCCCTTTTATGCATTGTTATCATGTTAGTTTGATTCTAGAGCATTTAGCATTTTCATAGAAAGCTTAATTCTTAGTTTATGCTTAGTTCATTTTGGTAATCTAGATATCACATCTTAGGACATAATGGAATGAATCTTAGTTGGTTTTGTGTCATCTTGCATACCAATCTAGTTTAGTATTTGCATCCATATAGTCATGGTGATGACTTGAGACAAGTTCCTCATACTTGCTCTTGAGTTCTTCACTCCTTAGCTTGCATCTTCAATCAATCAAATAGTGGGATTTTAGTATTGTGTTGGGAGAGCACACCCAAAAACCTTCTCTAAGAGAAAATCAACAAGGCATTGGGTACCCTTGTTTAGCTCATCGGAGGCCATGATGGGATCCTTTATTTTAGAGTATGTTTAGACATGTTAAGTATGCTTATTTGATGTATTTCTCTAACGTTTGCATGTCTGAGCATGCTCCAAATAGGTTAGATTCCAGCATGTACACTGCTAACTGATCTGCAATCACTTATCCTTTAATAGCTTTGCGGTCTACATAAGCAATGTTGAATTTAATCAAAATCATAACCCACTTTGTAGTTCATCCTATGAGAGTGGCTTTAGACAACAGATATTTGAGTGGATCAATTTTAGCAACCAGCTAGATCTTATGATTAATCATGTAATGACACAACTTCTATGTATAGAAAACAACAGCCAAACAAGCTTTCTCAATGGGTGAGTAATTTAGTTTGTAATCCACTAGTATTCTGCTAAGGCAATAGATTGCTCATTATTTTCCATCGTCATCTAACTGTGCTAAGAGAGAACCCAGTGCGACTTCAGTAGCTAATATATACAAGATGAGAGTTTGGCCTAAGACAGGCAGCACCAGCATTGGAGAGTTAGCTATATATTCTTTTAAGCGATAAAATGTTGTTTGACATACAATCCTAGGAAAACTTGATGTTTTTGTGTAACAGATGTGAAAAAGGGTGTACTTTATCTACGAGCTGTGACATGAACCTTCTGATGGACTGAATTTTTCCTTACAGACTTCACAGTTGTTTCATTGTTTTGGGAGTTGGCATATCTAGAATATCTTTCACTTTCTTTGGATCCACTTCAATTCTTAAATGGGAGACAATGTAGCCCAATAACTTGCCAGATCAAACTCCAAAGATGCACCTTTTTGGATTACGTCGAAGCTTATATTTCTCTAGTTATTCAAAGATTGTTGTGAGAATTGGAATGTGTGCATCTTGTGTCTATACTTTCCTATGAGATCATCCACGTAATCCTCCATAATGACATGCAAGAGATCATGAAATATTGTGGTCATTGCACATTGATATGTTGCACCAGCTTTTTTTAGACCAAAGGGCATAACTTAATATTAGAATGTACCCCAACGAGTGGTGAATGTATTCTTGTGTTGATCTTCAAGAGCAATCCTTATTTGATTATATATGTAAAATCCATCCATGAGGGACAACATCTCGTATCTAGCAGTCAAATACACTATGATGTCAATATTAGGTTGTGGAAAATCATCCTTAGGACATACTAAATTTAGGTCTCTAAAGTTAGTATAGATACGGATGCCCCTATCAGGTTTACCTACTGGTAAAATATTAGAGAGCCACTCAAGATAATCAATCGACCTGATGATGTCAGCATCAAGCATTTTTTGTAACCCAGCTTTGACTAGCAAAGTGACTTGTGGATGCATCTTGCGTAATTTCTTCTTGACAGGCTTCACCTTTGGATCAACCACAAGATTGTGGAAAATCAAATCATTATCTGATCCAGGAATTTCCTTGTAAGTCCATGAAAATTTGACTTGTTGAGTCTTGAGTAATTCATTCATAGCTTTTTTTTCTTGATCATTAAGTGATGCAACAATATGTGTGACCTTTGGATCTTCTTCTGTGCCAAGATTGACTGTTATTGTGTCTTCTATCAGGATGATGGATTTTTTTGACTGCAATGATATGAAAGGAAGGTCAACTTCTCCCTCCTCTAATGCCTTGGAAATTTTTTGACTACAGGACACATTCTTTATTTTCTCTTTTGTCATCTGAAGGTGCCTATGAGAGGTTTTCACCAGGGGATGTTTTATCTTATTTTTTATTTTTATTTTCATTTTATGTTTTGTGCCTAAGAGCATTGACCTAGCTACCTAAGCAGTCTTTCTCATTATATTGGATCTGATGCTCATACTCTCAGAGATTCTTAAGTCCAAAGAGGGCTAATATTGTCTCATCTGAATCTCATATGTCTAAAGATGGCAGTGAGTCCTATTGATCACAATCAATTAGTTTAAGGTTTGTGAGGGGAAATCTAGGGTGAAAGGCCAACTTTAGTGATGGTAAGGCATGGGTAATGTCATTGATGTTATCTTTGATTTATTGAAAAGGTACTTCAAATAACTCCTCTTCAGTGTCTGAATCAGATTCAACTAAACAATAGTCTTTAGTGAAGTTAGTCTTAGGTTTCAAGGAGCCCAATCCTTTGTCTCACAGATAGCTTTTGGCTATAATGAGTATTCTTCTTTTTTATCTTTCTCCATGACTAGTACCATGATACCCCATGCTTTCAATAATGGGAGTGGATTGTTACAATGAAATTAGAATAACTGAGAGGGGAGGGGTGAATCAGTTATCCTTAGGTCTAGATGTAGTAAATAAAACTTTCTGTATTTCAGATCTACTTGGCAGCAGTAGCATATGTCAAAAACTTTAATCATGTAGTTTACTGGCTAATGTAATTAGCTTGTAGAAATATAACAGTAAAACAAACCATAAGCATTCACACAAGTTGACACAAGTATTTAACATGGAAACCCAATATGAGAAAAACCACCAGTAACATGCTACCAAGTTTCACTCTTCTGAAGTGAGCTTTGTGAGGAGCTAACCCTGTTGAAGGTTACAATAACACACTGTTAGGTGTGACCTGGATAAAGGATTTAATCACCCTGTCAGGAGTGGCCTTGTTAGAGGACTTAGAACATTCCACCTGAATGTCACCTTGTTAGAGGATTTATACAAA